>UCOK01011366.1:0-26141 GCA_900474325.1 Synergus umbraculus
AGGTTTTAATGATTTTTAGAAGACTGGCATCTTTCAGGGTTTTATTACATTTTATGAAATTTCTAATAATTTTAAGGGATTTTAAATGTTGTAATAGAATTTCCAAGAATTTTAGGACAATTAAGAGATTTTAATGACTTTTAAAACACTTTATTGGCATTTTTAAGGATTTTATCAAATTTTATGAAATTTTTAATAATTTTAAGGGATTTTACGAGATTTTTATGACTTTCAAAATATTTTATGGGAAGGGAATATTATTGAGGGATTTCAAAAGTTTTTTTACTGATTTTTAAAAGATTTTGTACAATTCCAAATTTCTAATAATTTTAGGGAATTGGAGAAATATTTCTGAGTTTGAAAATATTTTAGGAAATTTGTAAGGATTTCATGGAATTTGATGAGATTTCTAATTATTTTAATGTATTTTAAAGAATTTAAAGGTATTTTAACCGTTATCATAAAATTTTAAAGAATTCTAAAAAGTTTCTGAAAATTTTAAGATATTTAAAAAGGTTTTTGGGATTTTACGAGATCATGAATCTTGTCGTCGAATTTCGAAATTTCAAAAGATTTTTGAGAATTTTAAAGGATTTTAAGGGATTTTAAACTTTCTCGTGGAATTTCCAGGAATTTTAAGAGAATTCAAGAGGTTTTAATGATTTTTAGAAGACTGGCATCTTTCAGGGTTTTATTACATTTTATGAAATTTCTAATAATTTTAAGGGATTTTAAATGTTGTAATAGAATTTCCAAGAATTTTAGGACAATTAAGAGATTTTAATGACTTTTAAAACACTTTATTGGCATTTTTAAGGATTTTATCAAATTTTATGAAATATCTTATACTTTTAAAGGATATCAAGATAGTTTTCTGATTTTGAAAAGAATTTATGGAATTTTTAAAAATTTTATCGAACCTAACAAAATTTTTTAATACTTTTAAGGGATTTTAAAGGATTTGAACAGATATTTTTAAAAAATTTTGTTTTTACAAAAGATTTTGTAGAATTTACAAGGATTTCAAAGGCTTTCGTAAAATTTGAAAGACGAGAGCAAACTAACAAAATCGCGATTATTTTGTTTTCCTTCTTATACAACTTCAAGTCATTCAGAAGCCAATCAGGTTTGCAACAACAATGTATGCGAGATTTTCAAGACATTTTGTGACACCACTTTTTTAAGAAAGGATATTTTAATAGAGTAAAATACACAGAGCTTTCTAGAATCTGTAATTAAACGATCGCAATTTGCAATATTCTCCCCCTGTGCTAAAAGCTTTTTCCATCAAAGCTTACGAGAAGTTAATTTTAAAAGGTAAGAGGCCTTTCAGTTTTCTTTTGATACTAAAGAAAACTGTAAGAATTATTTGTTGTTCATAAAACTAAGTAACTTTCTGCACTCTAAGCTTGTCATAACCCCATTTCCATCGCGATAGCGTCTTTTTATTTATACAGGTAACCGTGGTTGCTGTGTCGCTGGAATTAATTTATGGTAACTGAATTTTCGTATTGCCCTCGCAAATTGCATCGAAACAAACTAGAGTCCTACTTCTCGGAACATGGCTCTCCCGCCCTCAAAATCGATGTCCACGGAAGGTGTGTATGCTTGTGGCACTCCTTTAGTCGTAAAATCAATTTTTATTGCCTGTAAAAGTTACAATTCGTAGAAAAATTCTGAGCAATGTCTCTTCTTTCTTTTAATGGAAGTTTCATTTATTTCTTGCTCTCTATTGTAAATGAAATGGAATCAAATCAATATAAGGCAAGTTATTCAAAAGTATACCAACCCTGGCGGAAGGTTCGGATTGAAATTCATTCCGAACCAAACCGAAAGTTTCCGAACCAGTCCGGAATTTGTATCCGAACCAAACAGTTTCATTCCGATCTAATCCGACGGAAGTTTTCAATCCGAATTAATCCGAAGCCCATTCAAAATCTATCCGAACATTTTTTCGACTGAATCCGAATCAATCCGAACGAATCCGAATTTTCAGTCCAAATAAATCAGATTTAATCCGGTCTATCCGAATGAATCCGAATCTTAATTAATTTTTTGGATTCATTCGGATTAAATGTTCGGATAGATTTTGAATGGGCTTTGGATTAATTCGGATTGAAAACTTCCATCGGATTAGATTGGAATGAAACTGTTTGGTTCGGATAAAAATTCCGGAATGAATCGGATTGATTCGGAATGAATTTCTATCCGAAGCTTTCGCTAGGGAATTTTACTACAGTTGCTGTTGAAAGATAATAAAAACTATGCATATCCATTCTTTTGAACTGTACCGGATATGTTATATATCCATTCAAAAAGATCTTTATTTTATTTTTCAAATTATCCAATTACTCTCGCAAGAATATTGGTAATCGATACTACTCGTTCCGAAACTAGCAGTAAATGATTGCTCAGATTATCTTGAACGTAGATTGAAATTGATGTGGAGCTAATAGAAATTACGGCGCTTTTAAACAAACTAATGGCAGTCGTTATCCCTTGCGTATCAAACTGAAAATCAATTAAGATTTTTCATTGAATTGAACTTTTATTTTGCACAAGTACGCTTTTTTATAAGGAATTCTTGCGTCACCTTGAGGATACGGTTTTCTGTCAATGAACCCTACTATATGCAAATATGATGTGATCTAACAAGCAATTCTACTTTTTTGGAAGGGAAAATATTTCCTTCATGAATGAATAAGGTGAAATGAAAGATGGATATGTGGTTGCACATCGCAGTAAGATTACCGGGGTCATAAATTGGTATTGGATCCACAGAAAGCTTTTTCCTTTTTCCTTTTTCACTTATCGCAAAAGATGTGCTCACGGTTCACCCGAGAAGGTAAAAAAGTATTCCCTCTGCTTTTCCTTTGGAAATGTGTTCCCTACTACCTTGGAACGTCAAGGAGGTTCTCAGCAGGATTAAGTTGCCGACGAGTTGGCGTCTTACTGAAACGCGAGGCTCCATTCAAATGCAAAAACAATATTCCCTTGATCTAAACCTGCTGAAAAGTTGATACCAGAAAAAATATAAGGAACATTGACCTGATAAATATTTCCAGAACTCATTCTATGTATCTCTGACGGCTACCATTATTTTGTTCTGTTATTCAGAATTTTATTATGGATTAAATGAGGATAAAATGTCTCATTAATCATAAGTTTTACATCTGAAAGTCTGAGAAGTGTGAACTTAGTATAAAGAGATTTGTGAAACTTTCCGAAATGACAAATATCACTGCATAAATTACAATCTGGGAAGAAAGATGATTCGTTTTAAATTATACTTGTTTGTTTTTTCTTGAAGTTTAAGTGCTCATTTAAAAAATAAATGTACTTGCAGAGACGAGGGGTTTTAAGTCATTATTTAAAAGACTTTTCGGATAAAAAGTGTGGGTTTTAAATTCAATTTTTTATAAACCATGAGATTGAATGGTGTACGTTCATTCAGAGTCGACTCACGACAAAAATTTCGTTCAAGCTCTTCAGTAATTCAACTGGCTTCGTCTCTGGTTGAAATGGCTCCTTGCATTGGATAACTGGAATATTATGGATGACTGAGTGTTTTGTATTTGATTCCGAAGGATTCCAGGATGTACTTGCAGTATTCGGAACACAAGCTCAGGACAACCGTCACGTTTTATTGGACACGTTCCAGAAAGTTTAAAGATCATTTTTTTCTTAATAAAATTTACAATATTACTACAAATATTATAAAATCTCAGAGATTAGTAAGAAATTTTCTTTCAATCACTTGAAAAATCAAACGAAACGAAAATTTTTAACGACACATTAAGTTTCCAAGAAACTGAAGGTGTTCGATTTTCAAAGTTTTCAGGACTGCACCGCCCTGAAAGCAATTGAAAATATTTTGAAATTGTTTGAAAAAAGAAAGTAAAAAAACTTGTTTCGTGTAGTTAAAAACTTCATTCTTCCCCACTTATATGTTTTTCAACGTACTGCTTTGATCCATTTTTAAATCAAAATTTGACATCCTGGGATTTACTGTGAAACATCCCCTAAATACAAAAAAATTATTATAAGCCCCTTATCTTCGAGACCTAAAATTTTATGATTTTAAATGGTTCCATTTAATGTCTAAAGAAGTTTAAAACAGTTTCATCCACCTAAGCCTCTAGATTCACCCTTAAAGTCAACCCCTACGCACAAAAAAAAAACCATTTTAAAACAATAAAATTTTATTCCTCAAAGATATTGGGAATACATAATGATTTTTTGTACTTAGGGGATGTACTTTGTATCAGACTTGATAATAAAAGTATAAAAAATAATAAATTATCAGAATCGCCTTTGCATCTTACAAACCTTATAAATCACACAAATTACAAATTACACTGAGAAACTCTGTGTTAGAAAAATAGGGGGCAAGTAGGGGCAAAAACCCAAAATTGAGACATTTTAATACAGAAAATAATAAATTTTACTATTTAAATTTAATGATTTATTTATATATAAACAAATGAGTTATTATAATATATATATATATATATAGTTAATGAACTTGAATAAGTGTATATTTTGAAAATATAAGATAGATATAATTTTCTATTAACTTGAATATTATAAAGTTTTTATTTTTATATAAATATTAAATTCCAGCTAATTGATTAATAAATTATTTATAATATTATAAATATATTAATGTTATTGAGATTTTAAATTATTATATATAAAATATAAATAAATAATTATAATTTATAATTTTTTAATAAAGAGGTAGGGGTAGAAATTATGAAATTAAATATAATATTAAAATAAAACAAATTAATTAATTAAAAATAGATATTATATATTAAAATAATATACGGAATATATAAATAAAATCAGTAATTGAAAAGAAATTATATAAATTTGTATTTTCATTTTTCTTTCATTGAATAAACGTGTTAAAAATGTTTTTTGATTTTTTTTTCAGAATGGATCATGACATAGCGTGGAGGGTTCAGGTAGAAGAGTCGACATCGGTCGTGGTTCCCCGACGGTGTTCATCGAGTTCTTCCCGGTGGTGTTTGTCTCTCCTGGGATTGCAGAACATTTCGGGGTTAATCCTCGTTGGGTGCGGCAGGGGTGCCAGGGTGGCGATGCGACGATGAGCCCATCGAAGGAGGGGCAGTACGGCACCCGACAACCCCCTGAAGAAGCTCGACCCGTAACCAGGGAAAGTTTCTCCAAACCGGGAAATCTTAAAGGTGCGACCTCGATAAACCGAACAACTGTCATTCATGGCCATGGACCAAGAGACCAGAAACGGCACTGGCAGCAACGACGGCGACGACGAATTTGTCAATATTCACTTTATCATCGGAGACCGGAAAGAAACTGCCAGTTTCCGACCTGACCAAGTGACTAATAAAGAACTACAGGGTAAGCAATTCCATTATTTCCTGAATAAAATAGCCGACCACAGAAATGGAACGAGAAGAATCTCGCAAACACATCTTATTCGAATTATATTATTATATGTTGATAAATAATATATCACAAGAATATATATTATTTCTCTAATCTCTTAAAATTTATGTTAAACTTCGTGAACATCTCTTAAAATTTTCAGAAACTTATTGAGATTCTTTTAAATTCAACAATAGCAATTCAAATGCATTTTATATCCTTTAAAATCTATTAGAAATATTAGAAATATCTTCAAATTCCATGAAATCCTTAAAAATTTCAGAAAAATGTTCATACTCATAAATCTTCTGAAACCCAGTTTAAAATTCATGAAAATCTCTATAGAGATTCTTTCTTTCTTTCTCTATAGATTCTTCTTTCTCTATTCCTAGAAACATTTTTCAATTCCACGACAAACTTTAAAATCTCTTAAAATTACCAGAAAAATTCTTGAAATTTTACGGTAACATTTAAAATCTCTTTATATTTTTTATATCCGGTAAAAATATTACATAGAAATCTTATCAAATTCCATGAAATCATTTAAAATTCTCACAGAATCATTTAAATATCAGAAAAATCTCTCGAAATCACCTAAAATTCTTTAAAATTTCAGAATAATATTTCAAATTCTTTAAAACCTCATAAAACTCTTACAAAGCTTTTAAAATCCCTTAAAATTTCATAAAATATCCTAAAATCCCATTCAATTCTACAAAATCGTTCTAATATCCTAAAATTCTCCTGAATTTCGTAAAAATCACTTAAGAATCGTTAAAAATGCACATAAAAACCTTCTAAATCATTAATCTCTTGAAATCCATGTTAAAATTAGTGGAAATCTCTAAAAAATTCTAGCAACCTCTGAAAATTTCTCAACTCTTAAAATCTCTTAAAATCATTAAAGATTTCATCAAATTTCATGAAATTCGTAAAAATATTACAAAATCTTTTATGAATTAGAAATATTTTTTGAAAACCCTTAAAATTTTAAGAAAACCTTCGAAATCTTTGTAAATTGTACAAAATCTTTTAAAAATACTAAAAAGCTTGTGAAATTCCTCAATAAAATTCCCTATAATTTTTTAAATTCCTTATTTAAATGCCACAAAATATACATATTTTAAAAGTCATAAAAGTACCTTGAAAGCCCCTAAAATAATTTAATTTCCCCTAAAATAGCTCACGAGTATTTAAAATTCCATGAAATTCCGGAAAATCCCTTAAAATCATTAGAAATCTTATCAAATTCCATTAAATCCTTTAAAATTCGCACAAAATCTTTTAAAAATCAGAAAAATCTCTTGCAATGCTTTTATGTAAATTATTGGAAATCTCATAAAACTCCATCAAATCCATAAAAATTCCACAACATGTTTTAAAAATCGACACATTTCTTGAAAACCCTTAAAATTTGACGAAAACCTTCGAAATTTTTGTAAATTCTACAAAATCTGTTAAAAATCATAAAAAGATTTTTAAATTCCTGAATAAAATTCCCTATACAGTTTCAAATTCCTTATTTAAATCCCACAAAATACATATTTTAAAAGTCATAAAAGTATCTTCAAGTCCGATTGAAATCTGATCAAAGTCGTGAAAAATTCTAAAAATTCCCAGAAACTTGTTGAAATTCCCGAAAATTCTACGATAGCATTTAAAATCCCATTGTCTCCCATGAAATCTTTAAAAATTTCATAAAATTCCCATAAAATTCCTAGATTTTCAATATACCTATTTTGAGTTTAGACTCGTGACAAAATGATTATTAACGAAACCAAATTCATTTCACGGGGAATTTACGATGCGGCAAATGTCGATTGTCGAAAATCACTATCGATACATACGCGACAAATCAGGAGTGCGGAATAGGCGTTACGATATTTCGACTTCGACTCAATGATCTTTTTAGAATAGAGATTTGACAGTGTCAGTATGTATTCGGAATTCATATATGCAAACTGGGTGAATTGCTGAAGCAGGATTGCAAAGTTATTTGCTAACTATAGTTGTATGTTTACTCTAGTCGTATCTCGAGCTGTGTCAGTCAAATAATTGTTTAAGACACTTGCTTATGTCATAGTGTATCCATGTGAATCATTGTATTAGGGCATCATTATGAGTGCAAACTGGAAAGTTTCAAACATGACTTTAGATCCCTAAAATTCGAGAAATTTGTTCAACTCTCGAACTACTACGTTTCGTGAAATCCCTTTCCCAATTATTCTCTTGTCCAATGAACGCCTGCCTGTCTGACAAGCAATGTCTTTGTCCACTACCAAAATTATGTTTATCTATGCTCCTCCTGCCTGTCCACAAAGCACGATCCGCAAACTCTCTTTACGAGTCCCACTCCCACAAACTTCGAAATTCCTGTTGATATTGTACTTGATTTCGATACCTGAGAGGAATGCAATTCAATCATGGCCGAAAATAAACTTTTCCAAGTGCTGGAACTGCTATCTTTGGTGCATCGATAGTTTATTTACTGTTTCGATATTCAATCACGAATATCAATCAGTGAAGGGAAAAAAATTGTATACGACATCATTTATTAACGTAAAGTCTACAGAATTATAATGTATGACTGTCCACGATTTATTTGTATCAATTTGAGAATTATTCTTTAGGAATTTGTATTATGATGAGATAGATCTAATAATAATATGAAAACTCTGTTATACCTAAATTCAAAATTCAAGTAGGGTACATTAGATGGGTCATTTGGTGGTTGAATGAAGCGTGAGTATCGATTCCGGACCATCGATTTATTACCACCGACATCAATCAATATGTTTCCTGGAAAAGCACCAAATTCCTTCAGGGACATGAGATTCGGCGGAAATTACAAAACCGCTTTCGTCAATGAGGGGCTACGAGCTTGTCATTACCATGACTCGCCATCGACCTTCTCACGGACATAACACAACTTGATTCCGGTTATAGATCAATGACAACCCTTTCTCAGGAATTTTATCTTGTTACCTGACAACCTTAGAACAGGTGTCCTCATTTTTAGCGAAAAGCTTTTTTATCAGAGTTCACGTTTCGAAAATTTAGATTCGACTATAGTCATATTTTTAGTTTGGAAAGATACCAAGGAAGGTATAAGCAAATGATTCTCTGGGTACTGTGAAAGAGTAAAGAAGAATAAAAGAATCTGAGACACCAGTTCTTCGTAAAAACTTTTCACAATGGGGAAAACTTTATTAATTGTAAAGTTATGATTCCATCATAACTTTTTTCCATACAAAGTGAAATTTAAAATTTTTGTAAATGTAAGGTGTTAAAAGGTATGACTAATTTTTTATGTATTTTTTATGTATTTGACCATTGTGGGCAGTGCTCAAAAACTCAGAATTGTATCCTATCTTAAAAAAGTGTTGTCACGATATATCTCGCAAATTTCGCATACATTGATGTTGCAAACCTGATTGGTTCTTAAATGACTTGAAGTTGAAAGAATAAAAACAAACTAATGGTGCAAAAAATTTCAGGAAAACCTTCGGAATACGTTAACATTTCTTAAAACTCCCTAAAATCTCTTGAAATCCCTTAAAAATTCACGAAAATATTTAAAATCATAAATGCTTTGAAATCCAAGTTAAAACTCGTAAAAAGCTCTTCAGAACTTAAACCATATGAAATCTTTACATATTTTAAGGGATTTTAAAGTTTTTCGTTACATTATAAAGGATTTTAAGAGGTTTTTAGGAATTTTAAGTGATTACAAGAGATTTGAATAATATTTAAAAGATTTAGTTGAATTTTAAGAGATTTGTAAGGAAGTTTAGGGAATTCAAAGAATTTTAAGGAATTTTAAAGTTCCTCGTGAAATTTTAAAGGACTTCACAAATTTTTTATAATTTTCTTAATTTGAATCTACAAACTTTCATTGATTTTTTAATGACTTGAAGTTGTCAAAAGTGAAATAAATAATCGTGGTATTTCAAAAGATTTCAAAGAATTTAAAAAGGTTTAAGAATTTCTAAAATATTTCATAATATTTCAAGGCATTTTAAATTTTTAAGTGATTTTAAAGAATGTCAAGCGAGTTATTTAAGTTATTTAAAAAGACGAATTTCAAGAGATTTTAAGGGATTTAAGAAAATTTAAAGGTTTTGAAGTGATTTCAATCGATTTTGGCGAATTTCGAGAAATTTCGCAAAATCTTAAATGACTTTAACAAGAAATTGGACAGGATTTCTAAAAATCCAAGTGATTTTAAGGAATTATCAGAGATAGGACGGGATTTTTAAGTTTCTTTTTCAACGATTTGAAAATAATGCAAACGATTTCAAAAGATTTAACAAAAATTGCAAGTATCAAATAAAAATATTTACAGTGATTATTCGGAAAAGTTTTTTCCAAACCGGAATTCCTCTTGCCGCATCAAAAATAAAATCAAGGCCAATTTGCGGATTTTCCATACAGTATAATACATTCTGTGTTATATAAGGATGATATTTATAATTTACATGTATGTATGTATATAATTATACAGTTTTATGGAAAAGAGTAATGGAACAATTATTTTGAATTTCTGACAATACGAATGAAGAAACATATCTTCCAGTCACTCGGAGAGGCGCACTATTAGAATCGATCGAGGCGATGACTTTAAAAGAGGCCCACGTGACTAGTGTTTCTTCCTCCCGCGATGTGTTTCCATAGCGACGCATTTACAAAGTGTTGGCAAACACAACGTTAAATCGCACGTACACAAAAACTGCTTTGCATAAAATGAATGCAGAAGGTGTTCGAGGCTCTGAGTTGTAGCCTCGTCGAGCAATTAGAAGTCTCAGACGTCAGTTACGAAACTCAAGATTCAAGAGCGACTTTAGAGATCTTAATTTGCACGGTTGCTTCTTTTCGTCACAAGTGAAAATGAAGGAACCAAGGGTTGGGACGAAGACGCTTCGTGACACCCTGGAGCGAATTCGAGTGACTCTCTTAATTAGAATCTCTCTGAGTGTAAAAAAAAAAAAACTTTCTGAGAGACATGTGCGTTTTTTTCCTCACTAAAGTCAGAGAAAAATCCCATTATTTTTCCACAGACTCTTTCATTCTTCATTTTGCGGCTCTACAATGTTTTCGTTTTTCTGCTTTTTCCTCTTTATAGTAAGTTGAGGCCAATTATTTTGCAGATCACATTGTTTTATTATCTAAATTGTTTTCCTCTGATATGATGCATGTAAAAATCTTGGAATCGCAGCTTAATTTTAAGAAATAGTCTGGAAATTCGAAGAAGGATAAAATCAGTAATGCGAAAGTAATTAAAGGGAGATAATAAAATTCCGATAATAAACGAGTATAATAGATGTCAAATCAACGGTTTCAAATTCAAATAATGAAACAGAGAAATTAATATAAACTGCCGATAAAAACCGAAAACAATAGAAATATGTGAATCGAATAGAAATATATATCCCCGATACTTGTAAATCGATAAATGGATTGATCAATAATTTAAATAAACAAAGACAAGATTCCGATAAATAAATATCACAATAAATTGACACCGGAAGGCATGAATCCTTCACATAATAGCAGACGAATGAAATACAAAGGTCAACACGATAATACGGGCGACAGTAGGTCGAAATTCAATAAATATAATAAGAAACCATCTATCTCACAAAGTAAAGAAGATTGTCACAGCGATTTTTCAATTTTAATGAAAATTAGAAAGTATGATGTGTTCCAGCATTCTAGAAAGCTTCATACTTTTTCTCATATATTCCTGTTAGAAATAAAACGTGTAAAAAGTACTTTTGATTTTTATTAGTAAGTTTTTTGTGTCACTTTATTAAAAATGGTAGAATTATACTATATTTTCCGCAGAAATGTAAAAAAGATACTGGGTAGGAACTAAAAAATGTTTTAATACATTTTTAAAAATATTAATAACATTTCTCGATGTATTTTTTTTGTGAACGAGACGTACTAAATTGAAAAACTTTACTAATAAATGGCTTGTGACTATCGTAAAAAATGTGAAAGCGCGACTCTCCTTCTGAAAAGGGACCTTTGGATGGATTTTAATATTCATTTATAGCTTGAAAAAAAAGGAGAAACTTTACCTGGTCCATATTTTCATTTAGTGCATTCCATATAATTGCTGCTCCTGAATCAATATTTTTTGTCAACTAAATTCTTCTAAAAAAACTGTAGTTGATAGTTCTATAACGTCTATGCCATTTCTATAAAAGGTCTTTGAATCACGAGCATAAACAATTGTCAATGATTTCGCCAGCAGAATCTAAAAGTATTCACTCTGACTTCGGAATTTGGTTGATTCACATACTTTTGATTGATCAGAAATTCAGAATGCAAGAGATTTTCTTTCTTCTTTGAAAGGTCTGAATACCTTTTCCTTTTTTCTGAAAGAAGAATTCCATTTTTATAAACATCTTTCAAAATAACTTTAGGAATTCGATTATTATATTAACATTAGAAATACGAATCGTTCTATAAGGGATTTTGGAAATTACAGTTGTTAGACGGAGATTCTAAATTCAATTCATGTCGAGAGTTAGTTTCAGGTTCATCTTGTATACGTATCCACTTGAGTTGTCAAGTGCATTGTTCCCAACCAGTTAGTTGACTTTAACTCGATATAACTGTAAACTACATGAAGCACTATTTTGATACAGATTAATAGCACCCACTAAATTATTCATTTTTCAAAACATACATATTATCTCTTACTATACATGCTTTTTATTAAAATATTATTAAAATACTTTTATACTACGAATTTTTTATACTACGAACAAAGCTGAAAATTAATAATTTAAAAACCTAATTCTCTTCAAGAAAAAATGTATATGTTCTAGAAATATTGAAAAGTATCCTTTTATGAAATAATTAAAATCTGATTGAATAGCTTTCAGATAAATAATTGACTTTCCTTTATCAAGAAAGATGTTTGAAAACATTGAATGTGTTTTGCTTCTCTGAAAGAATGTTTCTTCGTGCATCGTGAACTCAGAACAGCGTCGTATACCTCCTAGCCAATGATATTGGCCTCAACAAAATAATGAATCAATTGAGCGGTCCGTAATAAAAACATAAACGTCCACCATACATTCGTGATTCACGTTTCATTATTCTATTAAATCTAATGCATGCGTGGAAGATAGTTCTCCCCTCTTACGCATGCCATCTTCTCTTTTCGACGTTCACAGATACAAAAGAATCAAATATTCTTAATTAAAAACATTCAATCTACTATTTTTCTTTTTTAAATAATAGAGATAATATAATATCAATTGTATCCTTAGAACCTAATTAGCCTGCCTTTTGTTATTACCGCAAAGTTAGCTGATTCTGTTTATTTTACGGGGATAATCATCGAACGGTAGAAGGCAATTTACTTGCTTTATCGTAAAACACTAAAGAGATTTACGGTGTTTTTAAGGATAACACAGACTCTCGTAAAAACGATCGTAAAGAAATTGATGAAAAATCAATTTTTAGGCAGATTTGCGCAAGAAACGTGCTCATTTTCTGCAAATCTTTAGTTACAATCAAGGGTTAGATATGCTTTTTATTCAAGATCTTAAAAATGTTTACCTTTTATAAGTGTTTTATATGTTAATCTATTTTAATTCTAATGGTTACGCTGAATTTAATGAAATGCATAGAGTCTGAAAGTCCTGGCTTGATTATGATCGCAAGGACTATAATGCATATGAATCGCGCCTGAACAAGCCATCAAAGCGACAAAAGTCGTTGGCGGAGTATAATTATCGTTGATTCCGCTCGATGTCGCAAATATTGCCGGTGTTTAAGGCATTAAGAGTTCCCCTTTGGCCACTCCTGGTTCAATTAGTAAAACGGTTTGCTCGGTAAACGAGATGCGGATCGTGCAAGTTCACATAACCATCTGTCGACCTTCGACTCACACCCTGGACTCTGACTGAAAGCTTCACTTCAAATCCTTGAAATCGAATATAATCACTCCCACTGATGTTTGATCCATTTAAAGATATTCTTAAAGCAGTCCTTTTCTGCCTTTAGAAGTGTTTTCAATTATTCGCTTTCCATTTCTTTATATGCAATGCAACAGGAATATTCTCTCAATTTTCTTCTGTTCAAATAAATGAAATATTAAATCAATTGGACTGAAGTTTCAGACGTCTCTTCGGACGTTTTTTGTCTTCAATTTGCCGAATTTGAAAATAATCTTCAGATTATTTTCGATGTTGTGATTTTCATAAATTTTAAGGGATTTTACCAGCTACTGCGGTTTTATTGATTCTAAAGAAATTTATAACGATTTAGCGAGATTTCATGGGATTTTAAGTAATTTTAAAAGATTTAATGATATTTTCTGCAATTTCATTATAAGTATGTAATGTGAAGAACTTTTAAAGGATTTTAAGGAATTTTACGACATTTCATTGGATTTTCAGATATTTTAAGCGATTTAATCAGATTTCATGGAGTTTTGAAGAATGTGAAGGAATTTCAATATTTTAAAAAAATTTGACTATATTTTATATGGGAATTAAGTAATTTTAAGGACTTTTAATAAATTTTAAAGGATGTTAACGGGATTTCCAGATATTGTACAAGATATTAAGTAATTTAAAAAACTTTTAAGGGACTTTCAAGCGTCAAGGGTTTTACGAAATTCCATTGGATTTTCAGGAATTTTAAGCGATTTCATGAAATCTCGTGGAATTTTAAGTAATTTTAACGGATTTACGAGATTTTATAGGATATTAAGTAATTTTAAGGATTTTGAAGGATATTAAAGGGAATTTTAAGTAATTTAAAGGTATTTTATTGAGGTTCCTAAAATGAGACAAGGTTCTTATAATTCAAAGATGAAAAATTATAATTTAGTTTGCATACTTCTGATTTTAAAATCTTTTAATCTAAAATTGTGTAGAATTCTTTGTTTTGTTAAAAAATTGTTTCTTGTGGCAGGTTTTCACTCTTAACTAGTGTTTAATTTTAATTTATAAAATTTTGTTCTTTTTTTCATTACTCTAAAATGGCATCAGTAAATAAAAAAAACGGTTTCTGTAATTTGGTTTCTATATTTTTTGGACATTATAAACAAGAAAATGGAAACAAAAAAAATTCGTCAGAAAAGACGTCTGAAACTTCAGTCCAATATTAAATCATCATTCCTTCCAAACTTTGACGCACTTTCAAAACCAACATGATAATTATATTAGTGTTTGAAGAGAATATCTGGGAACTTCTAAACCCTTCGAGATAAAACTCCTGTTTCGGAAGTTTGAACGAAAAAGTCGTGGATCCACCAGCAAAGTTAGAAATGATATTTAGGTCAACTGCAGAAAGTGTTTCACTTAAAATTTCTAAACGAATATTTATATTTTTTTTGCAAATATTAATTGTAATAGAAAATTTAAAGCCTGCAAGTATACGAAAACCAACTGAAATCATTGCAATTACTTCCCAGATTTAATTAAATCAAATATTACAATTTGAATTTTCGCTTCGCTCTTTTCATAAAATACAATAATTATAATTCTACAGTAGAAAAAATATATACCGTAAATGTATCTACGTTTCAATTTCAGCAAAATTAATTAGTTTGTTTACTCTAATTACTCTAATAAAAGAAATTAGAATGCTCTTGAATCCACTCTTGGAAATTTCATACATAACACTGAACATGGATTAAATTTTTTCCTTCCTGGTGGAGGTTCATAACCAACTCATTATGCATCAGTTCGCTCGAAATGTAAATCTCGCAACCTCGAGCTGAAAAAGTCACTTCACAACATTCTGACCTCAGTTATTTTATAATATAAATAAATATGGTATTACATTTTTGTACCTTACAAAAAAGTATAAAAATTTGTTTCTCTCCTTTTTTCCTATTCATGTGCACTCTGCAGTGAGCTTGTCATTGCATGCATATTCTAAAGATAAAATTCCCATTCATTCGCCAGATTTTATTTCTATTTGGACTGTAAAGTCACTGCCAAGCGTAAACAGAACAATTCGCTATTGTAGAGTTCCTTTATTCTAAATATAACATATTCATGAAAATATAGAGGAACTACATTAAAAAAGTTAACGCATCAATTAATGCTTATTTAATTACAGAGCAGAAGATGATAAATTGTGTTTCGTCAGCGCTTATATTTTATTGGCATCTTTATCATTTTTATTGATGTTAACAAAGGCAGAAGTGAAAATAAATCCAAGTTTTTTATTTATTTTTGCAGAACTCTTTAGAAGCGCAGTAGAGGCTGGACCTCTTGACATCGTGAAGCTTCGAAAAGGAGAAAAAATCTTGAACATTTCACCGCAACTGCCGGCGAATAAGCCTGACGATCCCTATATCCTGCAGGTAACGATGCACGTGCCTGATGTTTCGGGTGGAAGCTTCGTCTCTTCTTCCAATACTTTCAAGGTTTATTTCCAAGGTTTACCATGTATTTAACAAACGAGATTTTTATTTATCGCATTTTTAAATTATCATTCAGTGGTTTCATTATTTTCATTTTTAAACTTTAATAGAAATGCCAAAATCGAATAGGCTGATTATTCTCATATACTTTTTTGTGAAAATTCTGTCTGACTTTTATATCAATAGCATTGCCTCGTCGGAAACTCATTTTAAAAAGGGATAAGTGGGGCAATTTATGCACGGAAAGAAGCTTATATTTTTTTAAAAAATAAATATATTCTAGATTTCAAAGGAAAGAGTGAAAAGAATATCAAAGATCCATAATACTGGCCTGCACAAATGCACAAATGCATAAATGCACATGTATGTATCATTAGTAACATAGTTTTTTATAATTTATTTTTTTCTTTCTCCCTTGCATTTAATAATTCTAAAGTATATTTCTGCTTTTAAAGTTTGATTTTTACGAGACGCCCATATATATTTCTTAGAGACAGCAGTGATGCTATCCTTAAAAATATTTTTTAAATAAATTGATTTAGAAAAGAAAACATAAAAAGAATATTCTCTTTCTTTTTTTTTCGTTTATCACTTGACACTTCGCGTCCCACACGGTTTTTGCTATGGTACCCAGCCCGCCATTGAAAATCAAAGAGAGTTGAATAACGGATTTGCCTGTTTTAGTAAATCTAGTGTCTCTTTAATTACATAGGTTAACCATCAAGTTTTAGAGTCCTCAAGTTCTGGTTTACTCGTGGCTTCAAGCTTTGAATATCTTTACCCCCTCAATGTACCGCAAGTACACCTGATACTTGCAATTCAGTGTTTGTCGAGTAGTCATAGATATTCTACTTAACAAATATTAACGTTTGACTCCCGTTGACACAAATATGGGTCAGGACACATATCTCCTGCACTAATTAAAATTTTTGTTGGAATTCTCGCCAAGAGCGCACACGCAGAAAAAAAATCTGTTGAATTTACAGAAAAATCCGTAGAATTTACAGATTTTATCCGTGGAATTTACAGTTTCTGCGCATCAAATGGCTCGTTGGTAATGCGAACAGATGGAAATCTGCAAAATCTACGAATTTTTTTTGTTAAATTTATAAATTTACAATGCTTAGAATCAACGGATCTTATAAGCTGTAAATACATCAGATTTTTTCTGCTACATTAGCAGATAACTCTAACAGAAACCTTTCCGTAAATTTTACGGATAGAGTTGTAAGATTAACAGATTTTATCTGTTAAAATAGCAGAAATTTCCAGCAGATCGTGAATCCGTAACTTTAACAGATTCATTTTTCAGCGTGCATATAGAGTTTATATTTTGGTAATAAATTATTGAGCGGGAGTCAAAGGTGAACAATTCTGCAGTAAAAGTTAAAAAGACACATCTGTTCAGCTTCGAACGGGAAAAATCAACGAAAACGGTTTTGTATTGAAAAAGTATCATGGAATTGATGTTTAAAAAAATTTCAACGTCATTATTTGACTCGTGTCTTTTTAACTTGTACGCAGTATAAAAGATTTGATATTATACATTATACTGTCGAAAATATCTCTAAAATGATAAAAAAAGTAAATGATATTTAAATCCGTCGAATGTTTATCGTTTAATAGAGCTTTGAATTTCTTTGATTTATTTTCTAGGTTGTGGGAGCGCATCCTGACTCTTCCGGCATGATCGACGCCGATGTATTACGTGCCCTGGAAAGGCGACTCTCGGCCGTGGAACGAGAAGTACGAGTGCTTCGGGAAGCAGCCGCATCTGAACCTAGTAAACCACTTGATGAACTCAAAGTAAAAATCGCAGCTTTTCAGAAGAAGCTGGAGACCACCGAGCACCTCAGTTGGTTAGGTGAGTTACCTATTCTAAAATTGATCTCATACAATTTTTTTAAAATACGAGACTACTAATTAAAAACCTTTTATAACGAATATTCGCGCATCAAGCAGCTATTTATGAAATCCCAAGTTCAATTTATGCTAAGAAAATTTAAAAGTCTTCAGAAGTTCTTAAGTTACAAATTGAATTATACAGGCGCGCAACTTTCACACCAGGGCTTAAAAGCTTTCATTTCACAATTAAATTCGAATCTCCGAGAGAAGCTCTGGAGCTCACGTCCTCTTGATTTGAAATTCATTCTTAATTTTTAACAGTTCTGGCTACGAGTTGCCCAATTTTATATGTGACTTGAAAACCAGTTCAGATATTTCAAGTTTCTTTAGCTCGAATGAAATGAGAAATTTTAGAGCTGTTATAATTTCCCAGAGTATCTATTTTTTTGATTAAATCCACCTCCCTTCTTGAACACGTGGAAAATTACAATTAGACTCTCCTTTCCCTCAAGATGAAATCATTTTTCAATCGTCCCTATCAAAATCAATCTGACGCGAATGACGGATATATGAAGGAATAAACAAGAGCCTCTTGCCAGAATGCACATACCGGTGAATAAATATTTGTCCTTGCAAAAGGCATTCGCTCTATTCCTATCTTCGGGGATTTCGTCTAAACTTTCAAGTTTAAAAGTTACGGGAATACGTCTTTCAGAAGATCCTCGAACTTCAGGGAAACTCGCCAGCGCTTTTCAGAATATTCCTCATATTTGACTACAAATATAATTTTACCCTCAGACCTGAGATTCCTGGTGATTTTCCGAGAAACTAAGGATTCTCATAGATTTATGGGATAAAATCTTTCCTTTTTATTACACTTTGATTTTACTGATAGCGAATTTTCTAATTAATAAAGTAAATTATTGTTCTTTCATAAATGTACTAGGTAAGACCTAACTTTATTTTAATTGGCTTTCAATAAAGACGAAATTATCTTTCTGATGTTACTTAGAACCGTAAAAGCCTTAATTAAGAGCTTCTTTCAATTTCTTTTTATGACTTTCTTTCAGTTTTTATTATTCTCATTAAGAAGTAATTCTCCAATACGTTCGAAATTAAAGAACTAAGTAAATTAGATAATTTATTAGTACATTTTTACTATGAATTCCTTTAAGTGGAAATTTTTAGTTATCTATAGCTCAAGCAACATTTCTTGTGTAGAAAGTATTATAAATGCAAATGCAAGTGAATTTACATTTTGAAATATCATTAAATTTTTTGTATTCACCTTTATTATAAAAACAACAATCTTGTTTAGATTGGAGAAATGATTAACATACCTGACACTATATTCTATGTTTATTGCTTCGAATGGAAATCTAGGTAGTGTGTTTCTCATGACAAGTTAATTATTTATTTGATATGAAAGAATTCTTTGAAGATTTTTGAAAAGAAGAAAGAAAATTCCATGTTTGTTCCATAATGAAAAGCAAGGAAAGATATGTATATATATATATATTTAATAAAGTAGAAGTTCAATTATTATTTTAGGTCCAAATTGATATTTCCTAGTATCTATTTTCAATATCTCCGAAGATAATATTATCATTACATTATCCTCTCTTGTGCACTTTTTATTATATTATATCTTTTTTTATTATATCTCATCGTCCCTTATTCCAGATATCATTTGTTCCACTCTATAAACTTCGCGTGAGCTGGTGATCAAAAGCCATAATATCAATTTTATTTTATGAAAATGCTTTTATCTTCTTCTTTTCCACAGGATTTTACAAACAACTGCCGGAACCCATTTCGTCGGAAGCTTGTCGCAGATTGCAATACCGACGTAAAAGCGACAGTGTGAAACGTAAAGTGCGAGAAAAGTTCTTCAACATCTGGTGAGTAATAAGATCTTAATACTTCATGAAGGGCAAAATTTGATCTTCTTTCCCTCGTTATTCTCAATCCTTCCCTCACTGCATTTTCTAAAAATAGTGGAAATAACACGCAAGTTATGTACTTTACTGCCCGATTTCAGAAAATTCCGTTAGAAATGCGCATTTAAAATTAATTTATTTGATGGAAGAGAAGAGAAGCAAAAAAAGAAAATTTTTCATCTGAAAAAAATGTACGTGCAATGAATTGCTTTTCTGCAATTGCAGAAAGTGCTACTGGTGAAGTTGTTTTCCCACTGGATGTGAAATGATTTATGAAGCTTATACAGAGCCGATTAAGTTATCGTTGTCACACCGGAGTCTGCCTTGGAGCGACTTTTTTAATACTGCAGAAGACGAGCTTACCTCTTTCTCAGCTTTCAATCTTTTGCAGAAGCACGTTAGGTCACCGCTTCAGACGAGATTGTTCAAATATTGAAGGTCAAGTCTTAAAGGCTTCATAAAAATGAAAAGAAAACCATTTAAGAAACTCTGTGGGATTTATTTGTTTTGCAGAATTATACATTATCATTTTATCGCCCTTGATGACTACATCATAAGTATAAAGAGGAATGGAAATAGGAATATTATTGAATATTTAATTTTTCACGAAATAATGTCCTTTAAAAGCGACAAAATTTTTATTTTCAACAACAATTTCCTTCGTTTTCAGCATAAATATTTTTACGTTAAAACGTGTCAACTTCGATTATAAACGTCCCGACCAGGTGTCGCGTGCTGAATCGGGTCCGATAAAAATAGATTGTAGTACATAATCATATTTTAAATTGAGCCGTTATATATGTATTTTATTCATGGTGTTCTCGCATAAAAATGACTAACTGCCGATTCTCGATTTCATCAATTTTTTACATCGAAAAGAGTCATCAAATTCCTATATTTTTTACAAATGTAATTGTTGAGCCTGGTTGAGTTTTATCTAAATAAATGCTCGTTTCATATTATTATTCTGAAGATGTTTTAAACTTTTGATAAGAAACTCTTTTTCTTCCTTGTTTCTCCTCAATTTTCCTCATGGAAAAGAGGACACATCGTTGTTTTATTTCTCGATTATTGCCCTTCGTTTCCGAGTCAGTGACGTCGATCGCAAGCTCATATTACGATGCTACGCTTCGATACTCGGTAGGTTATCATCGGCATGATTTACCAACAACGGCCATAATGCAGAAACCAAAATAATTAAGCTTTCACGATAATCACATTCATTAAGGGCCAATCTCGCTATTTCCTGTTACATTGTCGTCGGTCAGTCATCAACTGGGTGTTCTATCAATGCCTTCAGGTGATCTAATTACCGTGATAAAATCTACATTAAAGTCTCTCGAACTCTAGGAACAATCATCAGGGGATGAAATTGATTTTAAATGGAAAACTGTTTGTATTAGATAAACTCAAACAAGGCACTGTCAACAAAAGAAAAACTGTTAAAAACATTAATTGATGAAGGCTATTCTTATAGAAAAGCTGCACAGAATCTTTTTTATAAATAGCTATAAACTAAAATAATTTTCTCAAATAATATAGTTTCAAGGATTCGGCTCACTCTACATAAAATGTGTGAAAAGTGTTCCGTCATTTTTTGCTGAAAACAGATTTGTTTGCCCTCTGCTTCCTTACTTTTTCGGGAGGAGAAAAAAAGCCCCTCTAAGCTTTCATACCTTGAATAATAACTATTAATAATACCTGTCTTACATTTGTACAAAAATAAAACAGATGTGATACAACTCGCTATTATTCTTCTAAGAAAAAGTGTCAGATTCAATTAAAAAAATTGTTTATTCAATTTATATATTGTGTAGATAAGAAAACGTCCGAGTTTTGTGTCACGCTAACTTATAGGTTCTATAACATATCTATAAATATACATTTTTGATGAGATCTGCTGAAAAACTAGATATTTATCCGAGCAGCGCAAATATGTCTTTTCTGATCCAGTCCCTGTATTCGAAGCTGCATCATGAATTATTTAAGAGGCAGCAAGCGTTCGTCCATCTGGACGAATTTATAAAGTATTTGTCATTTTTATTTTCCCTCTCAAATCTCGTGGGAAATGGACTCGTTTAAAAAAGTTTGATCTTTGAAATGCATAGAAGTAGTGGAACCGTAAAATCCCTTTAGATTTACTTTTATTTGGATGAAATTTAAATTTTTTCATTTGTAAAAAATACAGGAATTTTAAGAAGTTTATATAGTTTTAATTTAAATATTAATCTTAACTTCTTTACAAGGTAGTCGCATCTCCATTCAGAAGTTTGCAATATTCAAAACATTCTAAAATGTTTTTAGTTAAGATTAGGTTTAGTTCAGTAAAAGGAATTATGGAATGTATATATTATTTATTCATATCTATTTGCGAGTGCTTTTAGCTCACTTCGTCGTCTCGCGGCAACGTGAATGGAATTTTAAATCACCGCGGGAAAAATAAAAAATTAAATGAAAATGATTGACGAAAATGTCGAGCAGTTTCCGGTGATTGAATTTTAATTCAGTTTTCCATGATCATTTGGAGCTTTTCACACTAGGCATGTCAAGGAATTTTATTCTATACCTTTCTTTTATTACAATTACATTTAAAATTTTCTCGAATTCAATAGTCGAGGGAGGTGTATATCTGGCAAGCAATATCTCAGGTTATCAACTAGTTTGAACAGTTATTGATTATGCTCCATTGAATGAAGTGCCTTCTCGATATTCGAAGTTCCTTTGGATGCCTTCTCATTAGCATTTCAGCACAGTTGAGTAATTAACACATTCTGGCAAACTGACGTTCGATTAATCTGTGGAAATCTTGTGAATGATGCACCACAGCAAAGGAGAAAATTATTAATATACATATATATATATATATATGAATGTACATTTCTTGTTGTTGATGCTATATCGTTTCTTGATTATTATACACAAAATAAATTCAATACGAAGTCTTTATTTTGATCCTTATAATCCAACTCTCTAAATCTGAATTAGTGAAAAGTGAGTCACTAATTTACTTTAGTGAAAAATTCTACTAATTGTTAGTTATTTTTAACTAAAACTTTATTGAAAAGTTGAAAACTGCGAATTGAAATAGTGAAATATAACTAATAATTAGTAAAAAATTTCACTAAAGTAAATTAGTGGCTCACTTTTTACTAATTCAGATTTAGAGAGAATGCTTTTATTCCAAGATTAAATTTAAAATTATTTTTTTAAATTGCAATTTCCTTAAATTTTGAGTTAATTTTTCAACATCCGGAATCTGAAGGATCTAGGACAGCCAATATTCAATAGTTTCGTGGAAATCAAAAGAATTGTCCATAATGGATTTTCTGACGTACTTCTATTTGATTCACTCGATCGATATTGAATATCTAGTTTTAAAAGGAAGACCTTGAAAGACGCGCTTTCTGTAATATCACCGAAATAAAGAAGCATAATGCCCTCCTGTCTCTTTGTTATGCAAGCATTGGTCGAACGAACTGACGTTCGCAAGATGCTCGTCTTTGAGCTCTGAGATTCTTATGAGAATAAAATGAGCGTAAACGCGAATAATATTTGAAGGACATCTTTTTAACGGTCATTTTCTCACGTTCCTCCAAGATTTCCAACAATGGGTCTTATCTCTAAATAATAGTACCTAAAACTTCCTTTCTTGTGATTTTTCATTTAGATCTGAATATGCTGTTTTTGAAATACTCTATTATAATTTATAATATCAGCATAGATATTTTCTGAGAGGGAAAAGGTGACTTTGCATCATCATTAGAAGGATTCTACGCCAAATATATGTTTTCATTCAAAATCCAAGCTGGAATATAAGAGCATTAAGGGAAATTTTGCTTTCAAGCAATTTAATTGTAAAGCTCTCTGCTCTTCTCTCTCTGGCGTAATAGCAATAAACCTCATTAAGAGAAGCCATCCCTTCTATTAGCATTCTTAAGCCCTTAAAGAAGACTCGTATACTGAATATATACTCGTATATTAAATAATATCAAACACGCAAAGATAGGAGCATTGATACAGTTTTCTATGAAACATCTTTTCAAGAATTCTACACAATGAGGATACGCGGATATTGCATATTCACGAAAAGGATGAGATAAACATTTTTTATTAACTATCGATTTTTTTTAATGAAGGGGATTTTGTACATGAAAGGGAAAATTTGAATGGAGCTTCTCTATTTCTATTAGACTTAAAAAGAGATTCCTCGATCCTATATTCGAAAGCGAATTAAAAGCACTACATTGAAAGCCACCTTCAATAGAAAATAGTTAAGATTTAGATAAAAAAAAACTTTTATTTATAAATATATTTAAGTTTTGAATAATCAGTAGTATTTAAGCCCTCTTTAGTATATGCTTTTTGATAAAATACGGAAATTGAGGGCTAATTTGAATATCAAAGAAAAAAAGATTGACGTCAAGTGGTTGGGGCGGATCATTCGAATTGCGAGACTCGAAGAAAAGCTTGACTTGCTAATTAAAAATTAACATAAAAGGCTATAAAGTACATTTATAAGGCAAAATTCGAAAATGCGCCGCTTCGTTTAATTTGAATGAACCCTCCATAACGATACACAAATTGTGTATCATGCATCTTGTCTATTCTAAAAGGATGATTGAGTCGAAGTCGAAATATCGTAATATCGATAGTGATTCCACCACACGTGAATTGAATTTGATGTTTTGAATTTGGTTTCGTTAATAATCATTTTGTCACGAGTTTTTGGAATTTTTAAAGATTTCATGGGAAATAATGGGATTTTAAATGTTATTGTAGAACTTTAAAGAATTTCAAGAAGTTTCTGGGAATTTTTAGAATTTTTCACGACTTTGATCAGATTTCAATCGTACTTCAAGGTACTTTTATGACATTTAAAATATGTATTTTGTGGGATTTAAATAATAAATTAAAAATTTTCAAGAGAATTTTATTGAGGAATTTCAAAAGCTTTTTATGATTTTTAAAAGATTTTGTAGAATTTACAAAGAATTCGAAGGTTTTCGTCAAATTTTAAGGGTTCTCAAAAAGCTGTAAATTTTTTAAGGGTTTTCAAAAAATTCTTCGATTTTTAAAAGATTTTGTGAAATTTTAAAGGATTTCATGGAATTTGATAAGATGTCTATGTAATATTTTTAAGGGATATAAAAGATATACAGAGATTTTAAATGTTACCGTAAAATTTCAAGAATTTTTCTGGAAATTTTAAGAGATTTTAAAATTTGTCATGGAATTTCAAAAGGTTTCTAGGATTTTTTAGAGATTTTCTCGAATTTTAACCTGGATTTCAGAAGATTTATGAGTTTGAAAATGTTTATGGTATTTTTAAGGATTTCATGGAATTTGAAGATATTTCTAATAATTTTAATAAATTTTAAAGGATATAAAAGGGATTTGAATTGTTATCATTGAATGTAAAAGAATATCAAGAAGTTTCTGAAAATTTTAAGAGATGCTCACGAATTTTAAGCATTTTCACAGGTTTTCAAAGGCTTTTTGGAATTTTTAGGGATTTTCACGAAGTTTAGCATAGATTTTAAGAGATTAGTGAAATAAAATATAATAAATTATATAAATTTGAAAAAGAATGTAAATGTGTGCGCGGGGCGCGCGTTCGTTCTTGTAAAAATAAATTCAGCATTGAAGACTAGAATATTGTTAGTAAAATTCTGTGGCATATTCCACCCAGAAACTCGTGCGTCATTACATTTATCTGCCACAAATGTTTCTTTCCATGAAAAAGAGTTATTATGAGTCACTCTGGAAAATGGAAAGAGTTTCTTCTCTAGAAGCGTCAAAATGCAGCGGCTTGTAGAAACATCTTCATATTGTTGTTTTTTTGTATTACTATAAAAAGTTTGCAGTACGAAGCTTCAAGATACTTATTATATTTTACCACAGGGTTGCAAAATAACCATTCTGATCTTACAAAGAGGACAGCCAGATTATTTAGACACGGAAATAGAGCCGCGATAAAAAAAATTACAAGCGGAACATGTCGTTACAATAAATCTATAGGTGTGCAGTTTTTTAATGTTTATGGCCGCCCATAAAAAAAGTAAAAGATAAAACGTAACAGATTACAAACAAATAAAATTTGCCCCGCTCTTTTGTGTTTTTGTAGTATTTTGATATTTCACAAGAATTCAATTTTGTTTCTTATCATAATATTAGATTATTCATCTTTATTCCTACAACATAACAAATTTCAATGAATTAGAATACTCTCTCTTTCGGTTTCTTTCATATTCTAAATATTCTGTCTTGTTGAAATTGAAACTGCATAATTCTCCAAATAAACGTGGCGCCAGTAGGTATTATTCAAAATGCGTTGGTGTTGGAATGATAAGCATTATCGGCTGGTTTGAATGCACCTGTCCTGAGGTAATATAGAAATACGGGAGGTATTCACTCTGGACCACTAATTGGCAATTCCTATTCAGAACGTCCATTAAATTGTGGTCAACTATAATGTATGCTTTGTGACGCTTCGTATTATATAATATAGCACTATATATATATATATATATATATATATA
>UCOK01011370.1:0-21788 GCA_900474325.1 Synergus umbraculus
TTGCGTATTTTCGGTCTCACTCTCTAATATTGTTACGTGGGACGTAACTAGATACCCTTTCCCACTTCCTAGGTGTGACGTGAGCTTGACACGTTACAAAACAAATTGCCTTTCCTCTCCAAAAAGACTGATCGACGATTGACTTGAAGCTGGGACTAGAATACGGTTGGGCAGAATCATTCTAGTACCCAGACTCCGTAGCGCAGTGGTAGCGTATCGGGTTTGCAAGCCGGCGGCCGAGGGTTCGAGTCCCGACGGTCGGAGTCTGTTTTTACTGACTCGAAGACTTTTCGGCTCATTTCTCGACAGTTTCCCCCTACTCCAGACCGACTAGAGTAACAACTTTGTTACAATATTTACTTCTTCGTTCTTTTTGCTGCCGATTTTCGTTTTTTCTTAATTTTTGTCCTTTCTTATCTTGGAACTCTTTTAAATCTTTTTTATAGTAAGTACTCAGTAAATAGTGAATACCCGATCTTACTCCAAATAAATTTTTGAAATATATTGAGTTATTGACCATCTAAAAGCGCTCGTACTTGAAAAGAAAGGAGCATTACTGACAGTAAACGAACCATGTTATATGATGCATACGAATATTGGTCACGGAAACTTAGACTTCAGAGAATCCCATTTTACCCCACTGCCCCGTCTTACCCCAACTTCCCCTAGACTATAACATAATGAACTGGATTGATTCTAGTAGGAATGTAGGCTTTTACTTCGGGTTGATTCGTAGTTACGGTGCATACGGAAACCGCTCATGTTTAGGCAGCGATGAGCACTACTTCGAAAAATGTGAATAACCATTACGGTGTTAGCAGTAGCCATTCCGGTTTACTTCTCTCCGTGTACAAGAATTTAAGTTTTAACTTAGGATTGGGTTTAGGTTGGAAATATTGTTTCGACTTCCAATTGGACCAGATTAACTCGAATAGAAATCCTTAGAAGGACCTCGAATTGAATCAGATTGAATTGGATAGGAATTGAGGTTTTTAATTTGGATTGACTTGGATAGCAATTTTGATTTTGATTTCTCATTGATTAGATTCCTCATTGTTCGCTAATTCAGGCGGATAGGAATTTTACATTCAGATATTTTCGCCATAGGGTGATTAAAGTTACTTTTTTAAAATATTACTTTTTCTGTGTTATATTTTCGCAAAAATATATTATATTAAGGGCATGTAATACTTTACCATAAGAGCAATTTAGTTTACCAAATTATACATTCTTAATAATAAATATTTTTAGCTAATAAGAGTCAACAAACCTTCGTGTACTTGAGAGGAAGGTTTATTGACTCTTATTCGCTAAAAATATTTATTATTATGAATGTATAATTGGGTAAACTAAATTATTGCTCTTATGGTAAAGTATCACTTGCCCTTAACTGTCGTTACTTTTTTCGTTATTTAATATTAGTATATCAATATAATATTATACTATGAAATCATAATTGCCTTGCAAGTAAACGAAGAGAAAATAACGATACTGAGCACTTAGGAAAGTAAAAGCTTTGATAACATGTCAAAAAATAAGTATTGAATGCAGGAGTTTAAGTTTTCTGTATTAACTAATGCGCTCGAAGCATATTTTCTAATTTCATTTTCACAATTTCTAAGATCGATTCCGTAACGCTGCGCTGCGTGACTCGAGCGGAAATTCTTACTGCTTTGTGTGGTGTAATGGAATAATTAAATTTGAATTGGGAAAATAATTATTCGCACTGCTGGTCAGGTATTAATTATAATCTATTTAAAACAGAATCATAAATAAAAATGGAAACTTAGATAACGACGAGATCGATACGAGAATAGTACAGAACATAGGCTTGAGACGAAGTCGAGTGTTCTTCTTGAAGGTACAAATTATTCTAAAGATTGTAAGTTAGGGATGAAAATTGACGGTGGCTCGTTGCATAGGACATTCGACATAAAAATTGAGATTGTAGAAACTATGTATTGCTAAACTGTTGGAGACGGTATTAAGTATTTCCTTTTTTTGTCGTCACAAATTAAGAAATCTTCCAACATCTTTATTAAGAATGGTCAAGATCCATGAGTACGTCATTAAAACAACAAAGGCGTTAAAGTGTCTTTTACTAGGTAAAGATGGGTTTTCTAGAAGATAACTATAAATCTATAAAGTCATAAAGTATCCTAATTGAGTTCTTAAAAGGGATAACTATAAAGTACAAGGATGACCCTTGATTTAAGCTCTTTAGAACTATACAGATTTTTCTAGTAAAAAAGTTTATGGTGTTTGCAGTAGTATCACGTAGGCTATAGGCGTGAAAAAGCTTTCGGACTACATCTAATACACTCAACTCTTCCAAATGGAGCGAAATATTAAACAGAGACCCTGTCAAATGTCACAAAATCCCTCTCTCAAATGTCAGAAATATCCCCCAACCTTTACTGAACATAAGCGATCATATGCGTATGTGTAATGCATATAAAATAATACTTTTTAGCATTTTAAACTGTGCGCGACTAGTAATCAATCACATACCGAGCACTACTCACGCGCACTGGTTATCAAGTGCGATTTAAGAGAGATGATGGTGGCATTTGATATTTTTGACATTGTGAACATTTGCGATGGTGACATTTGAGAAAGTTGAGTGTCAACCCAACCCTGGTTTCCATAAGATTCAAACGGAGACCAGGGTTGGGTTGACACGCCCACGAGGAAGACATACATGAATCACAATGTATATTTATTGCCATAAGCAGTCCCTTCAGCCATGCGGATGTTTACTGAACTATATTACAGTGCCATCTTCAGGATTTTTTTTTATATTTTTTTTTTGCTGTTTGACCATGTCCAAATTAGAACCAAGGGATTTCCTCTATCCTAGACACACATATTACGATAGATCGGGACTGAACTGGTTATAGGGAAAAATTAAGCAATTTGAATATGAGTTATGGTTATATACCTACGTATATTTTTTAAAAGTTACCTTCTTTAAATTACTGCATTTTAACGTATTTCTGAGAAATATGTAATTGCTAGGAAGTTAATTTATAAGGAGAATTTCGAGGACTCTCCAGATCAAACGCTTCGCCCTCTTTGGAAGCGAACCAATTAAGACCGGAGCTTGAAGGTTGTTATAAAATGTTGTCTCGAGTTTATTGCATTCGAAATTCTGAGAACTGTACACGGTCGTATACACAGGTCCGGGGACTTTCGTGGTGGCGGATGTTCCCTAACGTAAGCCAAAAAGTTTCGCGAACCTGCCACTTTACTACATGGCGCACTAGTAGAGTAGTTGTGAACCACGCCGTTTGATGTACAAGTGGCAATTTTTGGAATTAACCGGAAGCTTCAACAAGGGAACATCTGCCACAACGAGAGTCCCCGGACCTGTGTATACGACCGTGGAACTGTATCAAACACGAGCAATACAAAATTGCTATCGTTCAGAACACTTCAGTTCTTCTCTATCCCTCGTTATGAGTAGTTATTCAGAAATATTTTTATATTTCATTATTTTAATGAGAAGTCGTGCATTCTTTTAGATATTTCAAAATATTTCAAAAACGTTTTATAGACTTTATAGAATCTCAAAAAGTTGGAAAAAGTTTTCATAATATTAAAAAAATTCACAAGAGATTTTATAGGATTTCAAAGAGTTTAAGAAATTTTGATTGCTTCCAAAGAATTTCAAGAAATATTAACTAGAGTTAAATAAATGATTCAAAGGCTTTTGAGGAATTTTTATAGCTATTTACTTAACAAGGCGCGAAAGGAGGCAATTATCGGACGAGTGTGAGGTTGGCGTTACGAGCTGAAGGCGAGTAACGCTATTCTGACGCTATCACACGAATCGATAATTGCCTGTTTCGCGACGTGTGAAGTACAAAGCTTTTCATGACTTGTTGGGGAAATATTCTCTCCTCTCTTCTCCCCCTTACTCTGCTATCGCATCCTATCCTACCGTATCTTATTCTATCTTATCCTATGGTATTCTATTATATTGTATCATACAGTATCCTACTCTATTTATCTTATCCCATCGTATTCTATCTTGATACGATAGGATACGATAGGATCGAATACAATAGAACAGGATATGATAGGATAGGATACGATATGATAAGAAAGAGAGGGGGTAGGGAGAGAGAACCTCCGGTTTATTTATTTAGATATTTTAGGATATCTATATCTATTTTAGGATATCCTATTTTACTTTTGGTACTACTTTTGCAGTACTTTCGCCCCTATACTGTAAAGGGCTCTCTTCGAGACGCTTAAGGGCGATGGAATCTGAAAGTAAAATCTGTCAACAAACTGTCAAAAACTGTCAAAATCTGTAGAAAGACACAAGTCTATCAGATGCATTTTCAAATACCCTCTCAAAAACAAAAGAGGGAAAATTTATGTTTTTGATAGCAACAAATAGAGAGAAGAAATGAATCGAGGGGGCTTGATGATCAGTTTTTCGAAAACTCACTTTTATAGTCTCAAAATATCGTGCTTTATTTCCTGTCAGAAACGGCGGACATTTTGACTTCCATGTTGGAAGAAACTAAATATTGACAGCTAGCTAGAGAAATTCTGCAATTGACTGTAATCTGGCGCGCGATTCAAAATCGAATTAAATTGACCAATAGGAGAATTTCTCTAGCAGGAAGACAATAAAAAAATAAAGCACGCTATTTTGGGACTATAAAAGTGAGTTTTCGAAGAACTGATCATCAAGCCCCCTCGATTCATTTCTTCTCTCTATTTGTTGCTATCAAAAACCTCTAAATTATCCATATTTTGCCTTTGGCACGGAAAATTCAAATCCACCTGAAAAGTTGACAGAATTAGACAGGCGCGCAACAAGCGTCTCAAAACAGTGGGTGTCGGGAGCCACCCTACACATTAAAAATAAATAAAAAAAACAAAAAGAACAGATTAAAAACCCTTAAAAAGTGCGTTTATTGTGGAATTGTATTATCCATCTAATAATTTAGACATCCATGCATATTGCAAGTAGGTATACTCGAATTACTGTTTGGGTGTTCTCACACCCAGAACCCCGTGCTGGGATCTGAGTTTTTCTACATGAGGAATTTTCAAATTCCATCAGTCTTAACAGGCACCGAAAATCGATGATGTTTCGTTACACGTGTCATGAAAAAAAATTTTAAAATACTTCAAAGAATTTAAAAAGATTTGAAGAGATTTCAAGATATCTCAAAGATTTCAAAACATATCATCTTAAATCTCAGCTAGGTACCCCCTACGGGGGTCAAAATGACTCGAAGAGTTTTTGAAAATAGCGCCATTTCTGTATAAGCTAGGGAAGTGGTCCAGGACTCAGGGGGGAAATAGTTTAGAGACCCTAGTTCATGCTCAACCCATGACCAGATTCAGTTAGGTTACTGACGCCGAAAGCGACAGTTTGAAAGTATGAGTTGTGCCTTTTAGACACCCGAGGGGTAAAAACGTTACAAATAGTGATCTGGATGGAAATGCAAAACTTAAGTAAATTTTGTAGTTAAATTTTTTTGCCCAATAATAAAAGAAAAATCACTTTCTCATTCTCACCTTAAGGCCATGTAAGACTTACCCGATCCCTACCTTACCGAAATTTTTTTCTCTGCAACGCTACGTCTACATTTATTAAAATATCAAATTGAAAATTTCTAAAATTAAAGAAAATATGTTGATGTATGTTTATCTTGTTCTAAAATTTTGTAAAAATAAAAAAAATTTTTTTTTATAAATGTCAATATTTCGGACCAGATAAATGTACCTTAATTCTTTAGCTTACATTTTATAAATTTTCAATTTGATATCTGAATAAATGTAGACGTAGCATTGCAGAAAAAAAAATGTCGGGAAGGTAGGCAACGGGTACGTCTTACATGGCCTTAATACAATTACACGAAATACTTTGAAATTCCTGTGATATTTCACAAAAACTGAGGTGGTCAATTTTTATACAAATCTAATAAATTCTCTCTGATGAGAATGTAAAAACAGGGTACGTATGACATAAGAGTAAATTAGGAATAAAATTTTGTATTTTCTTGATTTTATAGAAATTCCTCCTCGGAAAAGTTCATTGACCGAGATTGGTCGTGAAGCCAGGCCTCTCTTGAATCATGAATGACAGGTGGAAATAACTATATATTTGTGAAAAAAATTATAATAATATGAGTTCTCAACTAAATATAGTATAAAATTAAAATAAAATCAATATTTTTCTCATTTTCCAAAATCATTAATGGAGACACATTCTCAAAAACGATGTACTGCAAATATTTTACATGCGTTCGAAGATTTCTGAAAATTTAATAAATAACTCGTTTTTTAATGTATCTTGATGATTTCTTTTTATTTTTGACCTAACTTTATACATATTGGATCATTTTTGTTGCAATTTTTCGAAATTGTTACATTACGATATAATTATACTTATTAAAACCGATAATTACGTGACCTAATTAAATCTAATTAAACCTAATTATCTAAATTGCAACTCTTGAACTTTGAATACAGAATACTTTCAGAATACATAGTCCCTTTTATTTTAATCTTGAAATAACATAATTTTGAAAAAAAAAAGTATTTTATTATGTTTTTCCATCAAATTTGTTTTTTCTATTCTTTTACAACTTTCATAATGAAAAAAAAATTCACCTTAATTTACTGATTTGTAGAGACTTCAAAAGATTTCAATTGAGATCTCTTCGAAATTCTGAAACTTTTCGAGATACATTTTTAAGTACCTTGAAATTCCCTAAAATCACTTGAAATTTTTTGAAGAATTTCAATCTAGATTACAAAGATCTTGAAAAATCCTAACAGACTATATATCATTGTCATTTATTTTTTATAATCACAATTTTATTTCACATTACCCTACGGAAGGAGGGAAATAGATTCAAGGGAATGTGTTAAAGAAGTATAAACTTTATTACATTCGGAAGATTGAGAAGGTATTTTTTGAAGATTCTGATGACGTTGAAAAAGGGAGAAACGGGTTTCTTTTAATTAAAAAAATACGAAAAATTCCATTTATCACTTTCAATACGGGTGAAGTTTTCAAAGAAGGTGTCTGTATCCCACCATAGATTTGGTATACCTTCGCTTTTGCACACTCTTGATTTATGATCATACCTTTATCCTCCCTTTTGATTGGTGCTGTCGCACATACGAATTAAATTACTTGGCGTTATCGAGTCCAAACCCTATATTACGAGAATACGAATGGACCTGAACGAGCGAATAACATGTGTTATCTTTATGTTATGCTCATATTGGTTCGATAACGACCGATAATGTCCTACGCGCGCTTTATGAAAAGACCAACCTAAGCCCTAAGTCAAATTCTTGCCAGAAATATTAGATATAGATATTAAATATATTTATACTCCAAATTTCTCACGTTTCTACTGATTCAAGCAGAAAGAGGAGGTTAATCAATATGGTACATTTTCAGTCTTTCAAGAAGGAAAATATTTTTTCATGTCAAAAACAATATTACAATTCGCCGAAGTGAATCTCTTTCAAGTACCGAAAAGAAAAAAGAAAAACAAAAAAACATTCTCCTTCTTTAGATTTTCAGCACATTCGTCGTGAAAGCTTCATATAAAAATTGTATTCGACTGAATGAAACCAACTTTTTAAATCAAATCAATCCAAAATAATCGAAGGCTAATCTGAACCCACTTTTTAATTTGAATGTGAATGAAAGAAAAGAAGATGCTAACATTTTCTAGGAACAGATAGACTGAAGTATGAAAAGAGATAGGAAATGATAGAGCCTAGTAAAAACTTCGGATATACTTATAGATAGAAAAATATAGCGTTGATGAATGCAAAGTGTGTACTTGGGAGGAATAGACAATTTCTATCCCTTTCTATCTCTATTCTAATCTACAATAATCTCTTTCCTTTTGAATCTCAATATTTCTATCTTTCTGTATCTTTCATCTATCTTCATCAATAGTTTTCTATCCTCCATCTATCCATGCTAATATTTCTTTATTCTTCACCTATCCACACTAATCCTTTTCTATTCCTTTCGCAATCTATAGCAGAGCCTATCTTTATCAATCCCTAGTTTACTATCCATGTCTATCCCTGGTCTAATCATTTGAATCCTTACTTATCTCTTTTAGACGCCTATCCTTTTCAATCTCTAGTAATCTATCCTTTTATAATCATTTCAATTATTTTCTATCTCTCTTTCAGTTTACTACCAAGTATATCCATTTCAATCTTTAGCATTCCTATCCATCTCTAACCTTATATAGTCTTTTCAATCCTTTCCTAACTCTCTTGAAGTATATTACCAAGCCTATTCTTTTCAATCACTACATTTCTATCCATGTCTATCCTTAATATAATTATCTTAATCTTTTTCTATCCTTTTTTATAGCATACTATCAAGTCTATCCATTTCAATATTTATCTTTCTATCTATATCTATCCTTGTATAGTCATTTCAATACAAACCTCTCTTATGATAGCGGCCCTCGTGTTAGCGGTTCCGTAGAATTGTCGGCGGTCGATCAACCAAGTTGGCCACTAAAATGAGAGAGGAGTGTACTTTCTTCTCTAAAATTGTATTACAAAGTGTATCCTTTTCAATCACTACATTTCCATCCATGTGTATCCTAATCGAGTCATCTCAATCCTTTTCTATCCTTTTTACAATCTACTAGGAAGTCTATCCTTTTCAATCCATACTTTTATATCCACATCTTTCCACGTATAATAATTTCAATCCCTCACTATCTTTCTTGAAGTATACTAACAAGTCTATCCATTTCAATATAAGTTAGAGATTATACTGACAAAGAGAGTGAAAGGGATAGAGATGGATAGCCGCGAAATAAATGAAATTAAAGATATGGGTTATGAACTTAACAAAGAGATTGAAAAAGATAGAATTAGATAAACAAGGGATAGATTGGGATAGAGCTCTTTTGGATGAGTGATACTGGTTTTTACAACACAAATCCTAAATCCTTCGTTAGCTCAGTGGACTAAGCGTAGGACAGCGAATTCTATACACGTGGGTTCGCGTCCCCATAGATGCGGATTTTTCAGTGTTACATGTGTTAGCGGTAGGATTAAAATAATATTTATTTTCAAAATATTTTATTTAAAATATTACTATGCATGTTCAAAATTTGATAATTAATAAGTTTATAACTAAGGATAGAAAAAGATAGCAGAAGATAGAGCCTAATTAAAACGATGGATACATACAAAGATTGAAGAAGATAACGCTTCATGGATGCAAAGTGTCCACTTGGGAGGGATAGAAAATTTCTATCCTTTTCTATCAAAAAATGTCTATCCTTTTATATCTTTTTACTTCCAACAGGCAGGGTAAGTCGCGGCGTTCGAAAAAAATCAACTCGCGTATCTCCCTCCATTCGGTTCTAACCTCACTCGCGACTTCTTATACAATTCTTGGGTCTTAAAAGGGCGCGTACGACGCAAAATCGCGAGATGGTTTGGGGCTGATACACAGCCAGAAGCTCAGAAACCAAGTAGGCTGAGATTCAGGAAGGTATGCCGCTTTTAAACTCTTGCACTTGTGATGTGCCCTTCTAGAATCATAAAGACACTCCATGACTCGTTCTCTCCTATGTCAATTTTATTTTATAATTTAAGGCTGATTCGTTTCTTTTTTCGGTTGTACAATTTTGTCGAAGATCAACACCATCTAGAACATAAAGAATTATCGATATCCAAGGAGACGTCCAAGGAGATTGCTTGATGCCTTTCGACTCAAGGATTTTAAATATTACCGCCAACTCTCCCTTGTCTAGATGATTCATCTTGCCTTTCTGCGTTGGATTATTTTGCCTTAATAAGATAGAAGGATTTTTAATATTGCCGCTAAACTCCATCTTCAGTGATTACTGCTAACACCCTCGTCTTGTTGATACTTCCTGCGTTCTCTGTGTTGCAACAACATGGCTTGAGAAGGATTCACAGTCAATCTCCATGTTAGTGAGACCTCTGTAGTCCAGGCCCGAAGAACTTTATCGTTTGAATTATGTCGTTCATGCAAGAACCATATTATTGCCTGGTGAGCTGAAATTCATTAATTCACAGTACTGTCGGAGAGGAAAGACTTTGTTTCAGTCATCGATTTATATACTTTTGTATTAATATTCGGCAAATAGGCGAGAATTCATACTTGTAGTCTTCCATATTACGCGCCACATGGTGACTTTCCATATTCTCTTGCGTAACTTTCCGAACAATCAGCGTTGACTTTAATCAAAATGGCCGCCTGTCAGATTATACTTATAGAAGTGCGGAGCTTCACTCATTCTCTGTCCGACGGTGATTCTCGAAGCTGCCAAATAGTCATATTCGTTCGTTATTCTGAGAACTATTTATCTGAACGACAATTGTACAACGATTCAGCTGGTAAAGTTTTTCTGTTTCTTTGCGGGAAAACCTCCGTTCACGTGGCTAATTATCTTTGTGCTTTGTGAATTGATTTTGCTGAATATTTCTTTTCTCGAACACGTGAACACAGAGTTTCAGTTTTAGTTTTTCATCGTTCTATTTGATTTTTATCTATTTAATTTTGCCAAAGTATATAATTTTGTGAGTTATTATCTTCATTGTTAAGATTATTTGTATTTCCGAATTTTCTGATTTTTGCCCTATATTGCTGATGTTTCTCCCAAATTATCTGAAATTTTAGGCCCATCTTTTATTGATTTTTCCCTTATATTGTGATTTGCTGATTGAGCATTAGTTTTAAATATTAGTTATAATAATTGATTTTCGTTGTTGATTTAGATTATTTTCTTCTAAATTTAGAAAATAACGATTTAATTATGTTTAATAAATTTTCTGTGAATTGATTTGTTTGTGAATGAAACTCTAACTTTGATTTCTGTTAATTCCAATTATATGAATAAACCCATTGTGAATTGTTTTGATATGAGTTTATCTGAGTCATTATTTATTAGAATTAAAAAACTTATAGCGAATTTAAGAGAACCACCCCCTCTACCATAATGCATTAAGGGGGTTGGATAAAGCGAAATTTTCAATTTTTTCGGGCGCCCCCCATTTTCATTACAGCCCTGTCCTCTCAAACGCATGAGAAAAGATATAGCGAGTTTGAAATACACAATTTGAATGTTTTTTGATAGACACATTACAGACTGTAAATAAAAAAAACGCGTTGTAGAAAATTTTTGACGAAAATAAACTTTATTATTGCGACGCGAATTTCACGACACGATGCGGAAAAATAATAGAATATATTTATAAAATTTTCGCCAACTAGTCGATGTAAGATGACAGGTGATGAGGTAGGGGGCAGGGGAAGTCGATTTATCAGCATGAAGAAATGCCGGGAAAAAGAGATGGAAAGTTCGAAACACACAACTGAAATGTTTTTTTATAGACACAAAACAGACTGTAAATAAAAAAAAGCGTTGTACAAAATTTTTTAAGGAAATAAACTTTATTATTACGACACGAATTTCACAACCCGATGCGAAAGAAGAAAGGAATATACTTATAAAATTTTCGTCAACTAGACGATGAAAGATGACAGGTGATGCGGTAGGAGGATAAATTACCGACCGAAATTTTCTAGTACAAACAATTACCGCTATCGCCTCGTGAGCGCGCTGCTAAATCGACTTTCCCTACCCTACCACCTCATCACCTGTCATTTTGCATTGTTCTATGTTCTTCTCTACATTCAATATGCTCAATGCTTTTTTTCTTATTTCGATACTTTTCGAGACAAATTCGAGACTTTTCGATATTCGACTTTGTTCAATTCGAGATTTCATGCCATGACTTTTCTATAATAGGATATTCCTTTCTTTTTTTGCATCGGGTCGTGAAATTCGCGTCGTAATAATAAAGTTTATTTCCTTCAAAAATTGTTTACAACGCGTTTTTTTTGTTTACAATCTGTGTTGTGTCTATAAAAAAACATTCAAGTTGTGTACTTCAAACTCGCCATATCTTTTCTCGGTAGGTACACTGGGAAAAATTTTAAGCTGTTTCAGCGTGAAGGGTTCACGTTGTCACTTTTGAGTTGATTCAGCTCGAAGTCAAGGTAGTTTCTACTTTGAGATACCGAGCTGAAGCGCAAGCAGTGTCTCCAAATCGAGCTCATGCTTTTTCCCTCTTGCAAGTAACAAACCTATTGATAGAGAAAGAAAGCATGAGTTCGTAGGTCGTATGGTGGGGGCCGAAAATCCCACGATCTGCAGACACTTCTTCAGCTCGGTATCTCAACGTAGAAACTACCTTGGCGTCAAGCTGAAACAACAGTGAAAACTTGACTTGCATCTGTCAGGCTGAGTAACCTTTGGTTCAGAGCTGAATCAACTCAATATTTTTCCCAGTATGTAGATTGGTCCATAGTTCCACTTGGTCATAATCTCAATTGGCCACAAAAACATTAAATTTGAAAACCTCGGTGTAGGTGGATACTAGATAGCAATGCGCTTTAGAAAAAATCTTAACGAATCTAACCAATTAAAACGCTACCATTTTCGCCAACCTAACTCCCGCCTAGTCTTTACTTTAACAGAGTTTTTAAAATTTAGTAACTTAGGGTAACTTTTAGGGATTTCGTGGTCAATTGAGATTATGCCCAATTGGAACTATGGACCAATCTATACCTACCCTTTTCTTTTCGGTTCACTTGCTTTCAGGAATAACATCTCTCTTTTCTTAAATTATCTTATCTTATCTTAATTGAATTTGTTGACCAAGAAAGTCCTAATTCAATTCTTTAATCGGTTGGCCAAGAAAGCCCAGGCAAAATATCTTATCTTATAAGTCCTGAAGTTTAGTGCCGAAGGTATATTATTATTCTCCCTCAACTACCTAAAAATAATAATATTACACACTATATCCCGGGAAGCTATCTGGCGTAGGATTCTCACTTCTGATCTAAAGGCTAAAGATTTTCACTTACAACTGGCATTCCGTCGTCAGCCCTCGCTTTACCCCCCTGACTGACTATACGACTTTAAATTCTGCTCTCACGACTGGCTATCTGTCGTAAGTTTACTGTACTCCGTGATCTACGTTCTCTGTACTCAGCGACTAACGCTTAACGCATCACACTATCATAGTTATAGCCTGTACCACTGTGGAAAAATTAAATAAACAAACAACAGTAATCAGAGCCAACTAGTAGAAGTATTTTAAAACTGGGCCACATGGAAAAAACTGTATGGTTATGACAATCACAGAAATAGTAAAATATGGTATAACTAATAATTTTCGGTTGACACAACTACTATTATGGTCAGCTTCAAGCGCTTGATAGCGCACCGTCCACTGTGAGTATTCGCCGCCGTGTGCTGTGCCAGATTGAAAATTCGGGGTATACGGTGCACTATCAAGCGCTAGAAGGTGACCCGACTGTAAACAATTAGCTGTTTATTAAAAAGTATCCAACGATCCACTCTCAAATTTTTATGAAATATTCTCAAAACTATAACGAATATTTTAATCCTGGAAAAAAAGATTTTAAACATGTCCATTCTCCGTAAATGTCATTTATTTAAAACAATTGCATATTTCTTATGTAAAAAAAAGGAATGTTTTTTTCTTTCATCGCTATTTATAAAGTGTAGGTAATCGTCGAATTTACCTGAAAATTTCATTGTTTTCTAGGAAACAGTTTACAAACTGGAAGATTTTTAAAAATACCTAATTTTTTCTACTCCAGATATTTAAACACTTGTAACTTGAAAAGTTTGCATATCATATTAAAATAAAAAAATACGTGTCTATTTGTTTTGTATCTATAACACGAAAAAAAATATTCGAGGCGATTTTATTTTTCAGTTCTAAATATGATATGGAATGACCCATATATTACCGCCAGTTCTACAGAACCGCTAACACGAGTGTCGGTATCATGAGAGAGACGTGTAATTGAAACAAAAATTCACTTAGTTCAAATAGAAATTCCGATAAACTTTTATTCGATCAAATAGATTTTGGTAAAATTAAGATTCGCTAATATTGTATAGAATTTAAACTCATTTTTACTTTTATAAATTGATATAAATTATTTATTAATATTTTCATTATAATAATATATATTTTACGTTACTTTGCACGAGAGAGTATGTGGTGACCAAAGATAATAAAATTATATTCTGATATATTTTGAAAATTATTATTCAATTTATCATCTTTTTTGGTTTAATTATATCAACCTCTAGCTTTTATTGAAAAAAATTAATAATTTCATTCTTTATTATACAAATAATAAGTTAAAAATATCTTTTGTAATAAGTGTCCATCTATGGGCATTGGCTGTCCACCTTATTGGTGATTTTGTCCATCTTCTTGGGTTTTCGCTTTTTTTCTTAAATTTTCCTTCTTTGATAATTACTACGAAAATTAAAATACTTTTAGTTATTTTTTTCTAGTTAATTATATATTTTTACATAAATATAATTTATTTAATTATAACTTATTTATATTTTACTATATTTTTTTGTTAAAGGAACATGAGAATTTGCTTAACCGTCCGTCTATTGGGGTATTTACCCTATTCAAAATACAGATATTATATTCCTTTCGCAGTTGAAATTCCATTCTGTATGTATTGTTACAAATTCTATTTGGCTTCTTATGTATACTCTTCTAAAATATATATGTACATGGATTACATGCGGTAACAGAGATTTATTCCGAGTTTCTAAATCACGTACATCCTACAATAAAGTGCTATAAATTTCGAGTATTTCTGCTACAAGACACGTGAAATTCTGTTGATGTTTCTTACTTATGTATGATTACCTACGCGTTTTGCGATTACATTGTATGCATATAAATGGTTACAATCAGAATCACTCTAAATTCCTTAATCATTTGAAACCTCTTAAAATCCATTAAAATCTCTTTAAATCCAATAGAATCCCTTAAAGTAGAAACCCATTCAAATCTCCTAAAGTTCCTCGAAATCACTTGTAATTTTTTTAAATCTCAAGAAATCCCTAGATAATTCTTAAATTCTTATTTGAGTTCTCTTCAAATATCTTAAAATCTTTTCAAATCCCGTGAAATGCTTGGAAATATTTTGAAATTCATTAAAATATTTCGAGGTTCCTTAAATTTCCATAAAATGTTTTGAAATCTATTGAAATAATGTTAAATATCATGATAAACCCTAAATTCTTTTGAATTCTTTGAAATTCTTCAAAATATCTTGAAATGTCTGGAAATATCTATAAATTCTTTAAAACCTCTCGAAACCCCTTAAATTTCCTTCAGGGGTCTACCCACTTTAGAATTTTCATAAAATCGATTTTTTTATTGCATTTTTTGAAAGTATATATATATATCTGAAAATATACTAAAATTTCATAAAGATCGGAGCAGTCTAAGTGTACTTTTAGGCCCTGTTTACGTAGCTACCCGAGCTAATATTACATAATACAAGGGGGGCTTCGCCCCCCTGCGCGCTCAGCGCGTCTACCCACCAACAGAATTTTGAAGAATTCTTTGATTTAAGAGCGTTTTATTGAGGTTTTACAGGCGTTTTATAGTAGTCTTTTAGTAGTCTTATGGAGTCCTATGGAGATCAGAACCCTAACCCTTAACTTTACCTAAACCTTATGGGATATTATGAGTCTTATGAGATTTTAATGAACGTTTTATGGGAATTTTATGTTATTTTTATTGGGTCCTGTTGGGGTCATATGGGATCCTATTTGTTCTTATAGTGGTCTTATGGGATTTTATGGTAGTCTTATAGTAGTGTCTTTGGTCCTATGGGGTTGAGACCCTATCTTAACCTAACCTAATCTTTTGAGATTTTCAGGGATTCTTATTTGGGTTATATGGGGTGTTACGGTAATCTTTTGGGGTCTTATGGAATTTTTATCTTTTTAGGGCTTTATGTGGTTTCATTTTGGTCATATGGTGGTCTCATGGGGTTCTAATGAGATTCTTGATACAACGGCAGCGGTGAAATTAAGAGGGGTCACTTCATCAATTGGGTCAAAAGGGGCGTGGTGTTATGGTAATATTTTGGGGTCTTATGGAATTTTTATCTTTTTGGGGCTTTGTTATGGTTTCATTTTGGTCATATGGTGGTCTTATGGGGTTCTAATGAGATTCTTGATACAGTGGCAGCGCTGAAATTAAGGGGTCACTTGATCAATGGGTTCAAAAGGGGCGTGTCGTTATGGGGTCACATGATCGGTTGCCATGGAGGTGGACCTAACCGAACCCTAAACCTTACCTAACCTAACCTAATCTGGTCCTATTGGAGTCTTATAAGGTTTTATGGGAGTCTTAGTGGTCTTACGGGGTCCTTTGGGTTTGAAACCCTAACCTAACCCTAAACCTTACCTAAACCCCATTACAATCCCTTCATGGGGTCACGTGATCGAGAGGGGTCACGTGGTTGATAGGGTCACGTGATATATACGGGTCACGTGATCGAGAAGAGTCACGTCATGACTTCGTGAGGGGTCCCGTTTCCTCTTGGGGGTCACGTGACCACCCATGAGGTCACGTGATCTAGAGGGTCAATGTAATAAATGTATTACCCTATTGAAAAACATTGACCCCTCTCAATTTCTGACACAGCGGCGGCGGCGGCGGCGAGATCTTTTTATAATATAGATAGATAATATTATATAATTATTATACATATTATATATTATATAATTAGCGCAGACAGGCTATTTTGGATGAAAACGAGCATTATGAAGAAACTGAAGGCATAATGTACGGTGCAGGTATCGCTGATTAAGGCCAGGTAAGATTCTTTTACGATTTTTCGTTGAAAAAAAATTTAAACGCGTTTTTCTCGAAACAACGTTTTTGGACGGCTTGTTGATAATATCTCTGAAACTACTTAACCGATCCTTACCAAAATTTTACCACATATTCTTTATGAGTATAACTATAGCATATATCATACGATTTTTGAAATTCTGATTTGAACTATTTTTTTTTCGCAAAAAAAAAGGTGAAAAAATACGTGTTTTTTCCTTACTTTTCGAAAAATGTCCGCCATTTTATTAATTTTTAAAAAATCGTTTGATATGCGCTATAGCCATTTATCTGCTGAATCGAAAACCGTTTCATTTTTTTGTTTCATACCATCCGTCCCAGAAAAAACATCAACAGCGTACAACCTCCTTTTTTTTTATCTTCTTTCAACCATCATTTTTATTTACCAATATTCACTAAAATGAATTAAAAAAAATTGTCATGTATTTCTAAAATGCATTTTTTGTATGTAACATCTTATGTACCAATATCTTTAATTTAAAATTATGAAAAAAATTCTTGCAAATAGCCTTATTTTTTCTCGTCTAAAGTGGGTAGACCCCTTAATCTAACTGAAAATCTTATGAAATCATGTTAAGGATATGTGTTACTTACCATATGAGCCAATTTAGATAACCCCGTTGTTTTGGAAAATCAAAAAAACGGGGTTATCTAAATTGGCTCATATGGTAAATAAAACATGCCCTTAAATCTCTTGAAATCATTTAAAATGCTTTAAATTTTTTAGAAATCCAGTCAAATCTCTTGAAGTTCATTATTGAATGAATGAAACTTGAAGTTCATTACTTGAAATCTAATAAAATTTCCGGAAATCGCTATAAATAATTCCTTAATTTTTATTACCTTTCTCTTGAAGACTCTTAAAATATTTTTGAATCACCTGAAATGCCTGGACATATTTTTAAAACCTTTAAAATCTCTCGAGATTCCTCGAGATTCCGTAAAATGACGTGAAATCTATTGAAATCATACGTATAAGCTCTTTAAAACCCTAAATTCTAAACGACTACAATCGTTCTTAAAACAATTGATTTCGACGCAATTGAAGTTTGTGAAAGAGCTGTAATCTAAAATCAGAAAGGAAACGAAACATTGTTTAAACAGGTACTTTCGATTGGAAAAGGAAATTGTTCATAACTATTAAAATTAGTATTTTATCTGAACATTATATGCATATTATTATAAAAAACACTTTAATAAAAATTGTTCTCTTTGACTTTATTATACTACACATGTCTGATATACAATTAAAACGTGGTACCTAAATACTACTAATTTCAATTGGAAATTATAATTTTTTTTAATTTCCATTTTAAGGATTTCCTGTGAATTTTTGAAAAAACAATACTTTTTCCCAAAAAGTTTTTTACTTGAATAAATGATACTCTAAATAGAGAATAATAGAAACAATCATTATTTCATTTAGTTTACAGTGCTAAATTTTTTTATACATATGTTTCATATGTTTCTGAGAGAAGTGTCAAACTTTCATCTTAAGACGTGCATCACTTTTTGTGAAAATTACTTTAATAAGAAGATCCATTTTTTTTGTTTTTCTTATGTGTAGACTGCATTTGAACTTATAGTAATAACTATAAACCTGTTATTCTTGTATTTCTGATGAATTGTTGTGAAGGAAAATTTATACCTATGTACTTTAGTAGGTTGTCTTAGTTTTTTTTAACTACCAGTTTTTATGATACAATTTTTTTTTAATAAACCATAATTTGTTTTCGTATGAAAAATATGTACATTTAAAAAAAAGTTTATTTCATTGTCATTCATCTCTTCCCGAAATGTCTAAAAACAAATCAAGTCCTGCACCACTAAAAGTCTATATTTTATACAAGTTTATTGATTAAGAGGACGATAGCAGTCCTGACACTGCGACAAAAAAAATCGAAGAAATTGATTTCTCACACAAGAATTGGGTGTTTTATGATGATGATGCACAGGAAATGGTAACCCTGTTTATGGAACCACCATATACTCCAAATAGTCACAAGTTGTTTGAGGATATGATCAAACAAGCTCTATCAGCTTAGGATTAGCCCACCTATCCTATTATAAGACATGCTGCAACTTATACAGAAGCGCAAACTAGATTTAAAATTTCGGAAAAGGAAAAATATGTTTATACTACTGGTAGTGAAACCTGCAGTGCCTAACTTGAATGATAAAGTTGAAAAACTGAATACAGGTAAAGACGAATATTCTGGTGATTCAGTAGCCAACCCTTATTTCTGCGATTTTGGCACATTCGCGTATCCTCGGCAGGCTCTAAATTTGTATAATCATCGAAACTATTTCTCCAATGCAAATAAATAAATGAAAATTCAATATAAAATTGGATAAATGAAAATAGACATTGTGAAGATTGAGTAAGGTGATTAAAAATAAAAATTACGAGTGTACACAAGGGTTTAAATAAAATATCAACAATCACATTTATTCTCCTAAACAATTATACTTAAAGATAAACACAGAAACCGTTAGGAATCAATCAATACTCGACAAACAATAGCGAAAATAAAATTTAAACTAACCGATCAGATAAATTCAAATATAATTGACGACATTACGAACGAAATCATCAGAACGAGTGTAAAACAATCTCTAAAAAAATAAGGAGTTCCCAAATAAATAAGCAAAGACGGATATAAATAATTTCTATAAATCACGATTCGAAAGAGAATAAGCAAGAAGGTTAATCGATAATGAAAAACATCATAATCACGGATCAAATGTAAATCCAAAACGGTGATTAGAAAAAGCCATACACCATCAAGGGATCAATCAATAAATAAAATAGAGTGCAATTGGCGCAGCGTACATAAAATACTAGGCCCTCAGAAGAGCATAAATTAGAGGTGTTGACCATAAAGATACTCATAAATGCAGACATAACGATGGATGAGATTTGTAGGTGAATCAGAATTATCACAAAAAGTCGTGGATCTCAGCGTCAATAAACGGCCATCGAAACGTCATCGAACGTCCTCAATCACTCGCCCATCACAAAATTCCTTCATTCAGGGAAAAGACTAAAAGAAGTTTTACCCCTCAGAATCCCTTTGAGCTCGAGAGATTGCCGCAAAAAGATGTTCAATTGTCAAGCGAGCAATCAATCGGTACTTGATTTCCACAATCGTACCAGCTCGCTTGTCACCAAGCTTTTCCCTGCTTCCACTCTCTAGATCAAATTATACATATTGATTGGTTTTCCGATTACGCGTCACACATTCCAAGACGTCATGCCATTTAAAAAAGGCGCACAAATTAAATACACCGCTTCAATTTTGAGCATGAACCAGAAGAAGAAAATCACCTTCAACAGTTCCTCCACCAAAAAAAAAAGTTACGAGTAAATCCTCAAAAAGTTCAGCAATCTTCATTGTATATTAATAATCCCGTGCAGAAATTTATACATGGCCCTGACAAGCGTCTGGCCAGTTTTGATGTGGCCTTAAACGGGTAAACTGGCAAGGCCCACACAAGGCATGTAACGCTTTGGCAGACTATTACCCTACGTATGGAAAACTGGCCAGGGCCTTGTAAGTTTACCCAAGCAATGCCCTAGTTAAACAAAAATTATTTTTATATTTTAATTAAATCTTTATTAATAGTAGGTAATAATAATAATAATAATAGAATAATAATATAATATAATCATTTTTTGTTTGCACGTTCTTGTACATATTGTACATATATACATACGTTAAGAGAATAATATTTTGCAAAAAGGGAAAAAAAATTACATCAATGCATACTATACTTCCATTAAATTAAGACAATTAATACAACGAATGAAAACTTATTTTTTTTTACATTGTGGAACTTGCGAAACCATCAGGACTCGAACGCAAGACTGGCTGATGAATTGTTGTTACAAATTGGGCGTATTTAAATGCAAACCAGTCCTTGGCACTTTGTCACTTTTTAAATTGTCTATAAGTTTATTCATTTCTTATAGGACATTTTATTTATTTATCAGCATTTATAGAAGTTAGTAATTTTCTGAAAACAAAAATTATCAAAAATGATTTTTTTAATATAATCAGAAAATGTAGTTTAATATTAATTTTCATAAAAACTGTTTAAAGTTCAAAGAAATATATTCGTGAATGTCAAAAATATATTAGTTAACTTTCTAATGTATAAATATAGACTTCTTTTAAATTTTTATAAAAAATTAAGTGTGGAAAACTTGGGAAATTCCTTATCTTTACCCGATGTATCGTTTTGACAAGGAAAACTCTTCAATACCTCATTTAATTAACATCTATAAGTCGGTTTTATTTCACTCTTTTAAGGTCGGAATACCAAGGTAAGATTGTTATTATTGAGGTATTACTATGATATCAATCCTTGTTCAGGATTTGACCGTTAGGGATGAGAGGGGAGCAGAACGAAGTCTGAGAGGGAGTGAGGAAAGGAATAGGAAAGAGGGGGGTGGGGGGGTTAGGAAGTATCTTTGAGTAAAGACTCACCATTTTTGTAGAGATTAAGAATCGTTTATTAGAAAGCAGGTTTATACAAACGAAGACGCCAGAGGTTCGCGTTACTTAACAAACTAGGAAGTGTGAGTAAAAATTCTAAGGCGGTGTGGATGGTTGTGGACCTGGTGGGTCAGATAGCCCAAAGTCCCTAAAAGTTGAATGGTTGTGCGGAAAAGGAAAAGGAGAGGGGGGTAACGATGCGCCGGAGCTAATTGGTATGCCACTAGCCCGGACTTTCCAGCGGTGCCGAGAGGTTTCCCTACTCAGGTGATGCACCTAGAGGTATGCCTCTAGGCGAGTGCCGGAGACTAATTGGTATGCCACTAGTCCGGACTTTCCCGCGTTGCCGAGAGGTTTCCCAACTCAGATGATGCACCTAGAGGTATGCCTCTAGGCGAGTGCTGGGTCCTATTGGTATGCCACAGGTCAGCTTGTTCGAGAGGTGGTTGCCACCCCCAAACGATCTGGCGATTTCGCGTCGTGCAGGCCCTTTTATAC
>UCOK01011386.1:0-17515 GCA_900474325.1 Synergus umbraculus
TCTCCGTCACTTATGAGAGGAAAAGTCTTACTTTTCCGTAAAAATGCTTTCCTCGAAGTATTTGATCGGATCCTGGCAGGATCGCCAAAAATGTAATGAAATAAATCACTAAACTGTTATTATAAGGTAATATCACACTCGTGATATCACGTCGCTTTAATTACCAGGTAAGAACTGATGAGCGGGCCTGACGCTCTACATTATATAGACCTTATATATTGAGGAGTGGGAAATATACTAGTAAAGTTTAATTCTATATTACAAACGAATGAAATCATAACATTAGGGAAACTTGATTTACTCTCGTCAGGCGCTCCTGAGAGAGATAAATCAAACCGACTTAAATAATATTCGTTAGGTGCTATTAAGGATATTATTTAATATTATTAGACTAGGGAAATATACTAACTATAATTTACTTTGTCCACCGAACTGTCAACCTCTCTCACCGCTCACCGTACTTACCGTTGAGGGGTCTAAGGACCGAATTCCATTACCTTATGAATAATTGTTCAACACTTCCATCGCGTTATAATTACAGAAATAACTAAGATAAATTGAAAGATTTATTTTCCGTATCCGTTCTACCCGCTCGACGTTCTCCGCTTCTATATCGTTTCATTCAATTACACGCAATTCTTAGAATATCACTCCGTTTCGATTCACTATTTACTGTACAGCGACGTATACTCTTTTCATACTATAAAATGTACCTTTTTATTCAGACATTTCACAACACTCCGTTACACTAATATTAATAATTTTGTAAATATAAATATTTAGTTAAATCAGTATATTTCTGTTAATACATTCTCATCAGAGAGAATGTATTATATTTGTGTAAAATTTTACCCCCTAATTTTTTGTTAAATCTTCACGTTTTGTGACCCTCTGAACCCGAAAAACATGGTTTTACCAATTTGTCCGTCTGTGTGTGTGTGTGTGTGTGTGTGTGTAGATGTTTATCTTTCGTTCACGATTACTTTCGAAGGAATTAAACGATTGGCTTGACCGTTGGTATACTGTTTTAGTGTCTTAAAATATAGCCCGAGTTCGTTGGCCACCCTGCTTAAAATTTCGGATTAGTTTCCTATAAATTAATCCGAAGAGATTTGGAATTTGAACGGAATTTTTCCGAAGTTTGTCCGATTTTATCCGATTTCTATCCGGAAATCAACTTTAATCCGAAATGAATCCGCAATTGTCTGCCATTTATACGAAATGAAAATCCAGAAATTATTTTCTTTTAAAGATAAATCTGTAATTCATCCGTTTTTGTCCGAATTACATCCGAGAATATGATTGAATCCGGAATTTGTCCTATCAACTCCGGAACATATACGAATTAAAAAATATCTGTCAAGTGGAATCTGGAATTCATCCGGTTTTGTCCGAATTACATCCGAGAAGAAGCTTGTATCTATAATTAATCCGATTCACTCCGGAACATATACGAATTAAAAAATATCTGTCAAGTAGAATCTGGAATTCATCCGGTTTTGTCAGAATTACATCCGAGAATAAGTTGGAATCCGGAATTAGTCCGATTCATTCCGCAACATATATGAATTAAAAAATATCTGTCTAGTGGAATCTGTAATTCATCCGTTTTTGTCCAAATTACATGCGAGAATATGATCGAATCCGGAATTAGTTCGATTCACTCCGGAACATATACGAATTTTTAATAAATATTTCTGATTGTTTATAACAAAAATGACTAATTTTGTAATTTGTATATCATTTTTGTTATAAATAATTAGAAATATTTATTTAATACAATGGCTTATTTTAAATAATCTGTGTCAAACATATTTGACTTACGTCCATTGTATAAGAAAAGCAACATATTTCTATGAAAAAATGAAAAAAATTCAAATTTTTTATTAAAGTTGTTTATAAGAATAGAAATTGTTAAGATAATAGTTATTGTTTGTTACGAGCATTATTTTGATGAGATATTTCAGCATTTTCAACCAAGAAAAAATTTTTTGTGCCATTGGGCATCTCACCCATGTATTTGTTTATATAATTTGATTATAACAATTAGCTTCAAACTAAAATTAATTGCATATGTTCCTTATGAGCACCAACATTGATTCCAAGTCCCAATTTCATTATGACAGTACTTATATTCGGAGAAAAAAAGTCACATTCTCAAAAAGTGTAATTTTTTCTGATTTTTTATTTATATAAATAATTATTCAGGCTTCAATTCAAAAATCCATTCTATAGACGGTCTTGTAAAACTATTCGCGTATAGTTAAAAAAAAAAACGTTCAAATCCGTTGAGCCGATACAAAGCTGTAGCCGATTTTTGAACCAAAAAATCCCGTGCGGTTCAATTTAATATAAGTTAGAGCATTTTGAAAATTTGAAAAAAAAATTTAATTTAAAGCCAAACAAGGCACGATATGAAAAAGAGTCAAAGGATGAAAAATACCTATATATTTTTGAACGCCCTATAGGACTCACGAAACAATTTTTTGAATTTTCTTGAAAGATCGAAAATTTCAATTTTGAGCCAAATAACACATGATATAGAGAAAATTATAAGAACATAATTTTTGGTCTTTAAAAGATCTACAAATTCTCCCTTAAACATTTTTTAATACGATGATTAATATGATTATTTTTTTAATAATTAATTTTCTAACTTATGAATGTCCATGATGAGAATGTGTTCCTTAAGGCCGATATAACTTTAAGAAATTTAAATAAAAGTATATAAATGAATGAAAGCGCGCATATTGTGATGAGAAAGTGTCCTCACAATGGCACCCCTAGTTTTGTTATACAAAATGGTCGATCTGTTTTAATTATCTCTAAACCTGACCCTGGCTATCCTGAAGCGTCCGCTGAGATAATTATTTAAGAAACCGGCAAAAACAGACCTTTACAAACTTTTTTCTATTCAAACCCATCTTTGTCTATTTAATTTCGGTTCACATATTTAATTTAAAAAACTATTTGTTATTTGCAATTATTTGAGGGCATATGGGAGGCGTGACCATAGCCATATGAAAATATCAATAATTTTTGAAATAATGAATATTTTTAAAAATTTCTTGGGATACTTGCGCTTATATCGTTACTTGTAGCTTATATCTTAGATTTTTTTGTATATAGCATGTTAGGTTAGCTGCGATGCTTTAGGCGTGCGTTAGGAATTAGGAATGTAATGCGAAAGTTTTTTAGGGTTCGAATCCGCGGCGAATAATAAAATTTTCATTGCGTGCGTTTATAAATAGTTTATAAGTAGTGACTGTTTTTGTAGTCGTAAATAATTGTGTACATAAACATATAAAAGGTATTAAGTATAATAATAATAATAATAATAATAATAATAGGAAACATTATTTTTTTTGTTACGAGCCCATATACAGGGTGTATCGCGACCTCTATCATTAATTGATACTACAAATACTAGAACAAAAACTAAGTCGAAAACTCCCATACGAAAATGTTGTAAAATGCGTAGTTTTTAAACTACAGAGTATTACAGTTGACCAATCATAAGCACGCTTTAGACTGCACACATTCTCATAACGTAGCTCATAATACATCATGGATCCTTGGCAGTCTAAAGCGTGCTTATGATTGGTCAACTGTAATGCTCTGTAATTTAAAAACTACGCATTTTACAACATTTTTGTAAGGGAGTTTTCGACTTAGTTTTTGTTCTAGTATTTGTAGTTTCAATTAATGATAGAGGTCGCGATACACCCTGTATACTTATTTAAATTATTTTAGAAAATTAATTTTGGCTCATAACTAGAGCATTATAAATTATAAATTCTAATGCACTAGAGATTCAAGGTATAGGGGAGCGTGGTGAAGAGAATTTAATTTAATGATGAAACTCATAATTTTTAGGTCAATGAACTGTTAAAAGGAATGAATGAGGATGAAAGTATGATAAAGAAAGAAAGAAGATAGTCTCATATAATGTCAATGTCCTCTGTCCATCGCGATCTAGTTACCGTCTTCCGCATTACCTTACGACATTCTTTTCGAAATAATCAAAATGACGAACTTGCAGAATTAAAATTAAGAACTACCATAACCCTAATACGTGCAATAACTCTTAACAATAAATTGCATTAATAAAGAATTCAGTAAGTCAGCAACATTAGCAAAATTCGCAATCTCGGTTCAACGTCCGTATGCATTTTTCATGCGATCCTTATTCACCGACCGATCGTTCGATTTAATATCAACCAATAAAAAAATACTAACTCATCAAAATTTCCTACTCCAGACAGTACTTCGCACCACCAAGGTGGAAAGCAACGAAGTGTTCGTCGCAGTCCTCAGAACGAGATCGCGGACATAAGTTTACTAAAAACTTATTAGCTCTCGGAAATTAATAACTTTTCTAAAAGTTGCTCAGAGTTCTTGCCCGTTTGATCCCATTACGCAAGACGGTAACTCTCTTAAGGTCGCTCTGTTACGAGGGTTAAGGGGAAAATGTAATTCCGCGAATAGGTCGAAACGTTAAACAATTGTGTACGCGAAATAGTAATTCCTTTAGGGTCGCTCAAACACGAGGGCTAAAGTGAACTTATCTTCTTTCAGTGTGCGACGGATAGCGATTGTCAGCTTTGTGCGAACGGATAGGCGAAATAGAATATTTTTGGCCCGCAGTACTCATCGAATGCTTGCGGTAGATTAAGTTAAATCTAAAGAAATAAATACAATATTATATACCGAAGTTTTAAATAAATACATTTAATTTACTCCTTAATAATCCGACAGGAGCCTTAGGGTAGAAGACAACGATCCCCAAAAAAATAAAATAAACAATTGGGACAACTAGACTATTAATATACCAATTGACAGCTTGATGCACCCTTCCGGGCATCCGTACTTTCAATCTAAACTTACTTAAAGTGACGGTTCGTAACATTTTCGTCGCAAAATCGGTTATCGTTTTCTAGAACTGTTCTCTAAAGTTTCAAGTCTTCTTCGATATAGACTGTATATTAGCAGCAGCTGATCTAGTCTTCGATTAGGGTAGAGCGAGATTACCTTTCGGCGTCCTTTGGCGCCCTTTGGAGCCTTTTGGCGCCCTTTGCGCCTTTTGGCGGCCATCTGGCGCCTAGAGCGACCGCTCCTTTTGCTCTACCCTAGATCCGGCGCTGTATATTAGCTGGAGTTTTAGATTTTCTAAACTGTTCTACGTTTTGCATATAATAGTTCAACATAATGTAAAATCAAGAAGATTATAACTTTTAGTAAACTTCCCGCTGTATCCTCTCTATATGTAGAATTAGTACTGTAAAATTTAAAGAACTTTTTTTTTCGTGTAGGGAAATTTCCGCGTCTAGCGAAAATTCCTGATATGCTTCGAAAAAAATAAAATCGGATTCGTATTCATAACGAAAGAAACATAAATATATCATGCTCTGACCTGTTTCTAGACTATTTCAATAACAAGAGTCATTTCATACCCGATAATGCTGATTTTCTAGGGACTTTTTCGCGTCTAAGTAGAAAACTCCGCTGAGCTCTGAGGGTGGAATCCCATGCAGGCGCAAAATTCAAAGTGTAAAACAAACAACCAATGATAGAGAATCTTTGAGAAGAAAGAAATCTAAAAGTGTTCTGCAATTGGCTGTTAATTTTACTCTTTGCGTTTTGCACCTACATGGGACAGCACCATGAAGAAAATAGTCTAAAGGTGCAGTCCCATGTCGGCAGAAAACGTCGGCGTAAAGCAGAAATTCATGAGAGTGAAAGAGACACACTGATCTGCCTATCTCTGTCATTTTCATAAGTTTCTGCTTTACGCCGACGTTTTCTGCCGACATGAGACTGCACCTTAAAGGTGTAGTCCCATGTCACACTCTCCCTCGACATATTTTCGCGATCCAGCACCCACATAATTTACCAAATCACTCACATTTAATAAAAAAGGCATTTTTTAATTTTTTACATTTGACATTTCTAAAACTTTCAAATTCAAACATTATTTCTGGATACTGTGGCAGCTTTCAGTTTTATCCACCAGAGGGGCGCCACGAATCGCGTAACACCCCGAATCCGGCCTCAGAATTTTCCCTATACCCTACAATTTTCCCTAGAATTTTTGTTAATTACCTGAGAATTTCCCTAGCCTATGGGAAAAAGTGCATAAATGTGCAAAACTTGAAGCTTAACTTTGTGCACGGAAAAACTGATGTCTTTCCGTAAATTTTAACTGCTGATTTTATATCTGACAAGAAGTTTTCTGCAGTACCTCGGATTTTCCCTGGCCTAGGGAATTTTTTATATTAGATTTCACAGGCCGAAAAAAAAAGTGGTCTGAACTTTACACAATTATCACAACAGTCACGAACCTTTTGATAGAGAAAGATAGCATGAGTTCGTGGGTCGTAGAGTGGGGGCCGAAAAATCCCACGTTCTGTGATCACTGACTTTATATGTTACAAAGCTACTGAATCAAAGATGCTGAATCCGAATCCAGCCTTGGAATTTTCCCTAGAACCTACTATTTTCTCCTAGCGTAGAGTAAATGTGTGAAATTTTGGAATTTCAGGCTCCGTTGAAGTTATATTTATCCACAAAAAAGTTAATGGTAACATAGTCAGATGTAAAGTTCAGACCACTTTTTTTGGTGGGCCTGTGTAATGAATATAATCCTGAAACTCTTGCATTAATATTCATGTAATAGGTGTCGATAAAATGATCACGTAGTACTGAGTTCAAAGTGGAGATAAGCTGGTCAAGGTAGGGGGTTAAAAAATTTTATTTAGAAATTAAACGAATTTATATTGTAGAATACTCCATTTTTTTTTAAATTAAGGGCACCCTACCTTATTATTATTAAGGATCCCTACCTTACCGACATTTTTTTCTCTGTAACGCTACGTCTACATTTACAAAGATATCAAATTGAAAATTTATAAAATTAAAAAAAATATGCTAATGTATGTTTGTCTGGTCTTAAATTTTTGTAAAAATAAAAAAAAAATTGTTGAAAACATCTTTTTATTTAAAATGTCAATATTTAGGACCACAAAAACTTACCTTAATGCTTTAGCTTCAAATATAGAAGTTTTCAATGTGGTATCTCAATAAATGTAGACGTAGCGTTACAGAGAAAAAAATGTTGGTAAGGTAGGGCTCGGGTAAGTAATAAATGCCCTTAAGGGGGTCGTCTCATATGATGGGTCAAAAAAATCGATTTTTTTGCATAAATCGCTTCCTAAACACATCTAGAAAGTGTGTGTGAAACGATTTTTGGCAATTCGGATTCGTTAAGAAGTGGAAAAGATTTTTATTTCATTCATACCTAAACTTTTTTTTTTTTCATACCCAAATTTTTTTTTTTTTTTGCACAAATCGCTTCCTAAACACCTCTAGAATGCGTGTGTAAAAGAATTTTTGGCAATTCGAATTCGTTATTAAGGGCCACCACTCTAGCGGCCGAAAAAGAAGACTAATTTTGACAGTTTATTTTAGGCGTATGGGAAAAGGAATAGAATTTCTTTTTAGAGGGTTCATTTAAGGCTGATGGAATTTGAAAATTTCTCATGTAGAAAAACTCAGATCCCAGGGGCGCAACAATAACGGGATTAGGACAGGACACCCAGACAGTAATTCGAGTATACCTACTTGCAATATGCATGGATGTCGAAATTATTAGAAGGATAATACAATTCCACAATAAAAGCACTTTTTGAGGTGTTTCAATCTGTTCTTTTTCTTTTTTTATTGATTTTTAATGTGTAGGATGGCTCCCGACACCCACTGCTTTGAGACGCTTGTTGCGCGCCTGTCTAATTCTGTCAACTTTTCAGGTGGATTTGAATTTTCCGTGCCAAAGGCAAAAGAGGGAAAATTTAGAGGTTTTTGCTAGAAAAAAATAGAGAGGAGAAATGAATAAGGGACGCTTGATCACCAGTTTTTTAAAAAAACTCACTTTTATAGACCCAAAATAGCGTGTAATTATTTCCTGTCAGAAACGGCGGACATTTTGACTTCCATGATAGAAGAAATTAAATATTGATTCCTGCTAGAGATAATCTGCAATTGACTGTAATCTGGCGCGCGATTCAAAATCGAATTAAATTGACCAATGGGAGAATTTCACTAGCAAGAAGCCATCACGTGCTGCGCGGGCAGGGTGCCCCGTTTGAGAGCACTGTCGCAGCTGTCAATATTTAGTTTCTTCCATCATGGAAGTCAAAATGTCCGCCGTTTCTGGCAGGAAATAATTACACGCTATTTTGCGACTATAAAAGTGATTTTTCGAAAAACTGGTGATCAAGCACCCCTTATTTATTTCTTCTCTCTATTTTTTTCTATCAAAAACCTCTAAATTTTCCTTCTTTTGCCTTTGGCACGAAAAATTCAAATCCACTTGATAGATTTGTGTCTTTCCACATATTTTGACAGTTTTTGACAGTTTGTTGACAATTTTTACTTTCAGATTCCATCGCCCTTAACACATATTAAAGTATGAACAAAAAAATTTTTTATATTTTTTTCGTATAAAATGGTGGCGATACACGTAATCTCCGGCAAAGTGTTTTTAAAAAGGTGCTTCGCGGACGGACTCATATCTGGAAAACTGTGAGACCTGGAATAAAAACCCAAAGTTTTTTTAAACTATATACTATTAGCTAGAGAAGTACGTAGGATTTTTTTTACATCAATTTTTGTAGAAATGGTGCACTTTTGAAAAAAAAAATTCATTTTTTGCCAAAAAAAGAGCAGTAAATTGTTTATAAAAAATGCAATTAACATCAAATCAAAAAATGGCTACGTACTTCTCTAGAGAATCTACATGTGAAGCTACTGTTAAAATTAGAAGTCGATTCATGCATTGGTGTTCGAGCAAAGAGTCCGCTTAGTTTAAAAAATGCTGTTTCGAGAAAAACGCGTTGAAAGTTTTACAAGCACATAGAGGAGAAATGCGAAGTGGTACCAAATCCCGAATAAAATGTTTCTAAAATGGGCCAAATGCTATTACTCATGGGTTTTTGGGGTCTCTCATTACGAATCCGGTATCAAAAATTTCATAAACAAAATGGCGGATAAAAAATGGCGGACGAGTATGCTAAATAAAAACTCCAAGGCGCTTCGGGAAAATTGAAAATTAAACATGTTAAAATTTTTTTTCGCTATAGGACCAAGTGGGTATTGTTTTAAAGACTCTAAAGTACTGTTTAAGCTAAGAAAAAATAAGTGTAAAAGATTTTTATTTCATTCATACCCATTGGGCTCAAATTTTTATTGTATACTCAGGAGATCTATAGTTTCAGTGTGAACCAAAATTATTGTGATATCTATGTTTATTTTTTACATTCTCATCAGAGAGAATGTATTAGATTTTGTGTAAAATTTTACCCCCCCAGTTTTCATCAAATTTCCACGTTCTGGGACCCCCTGAACCCGAAAAACATGTTTTTACGAATGTGTCTGCCTGTCTGTATGTGTCTGTCTGTCTGTATGTCTGTCTGTCTGCAGATTTTAATTTGTTAGCACGATAACTTTCAAAAGAATTGACCGATTGGATTGTCCTTTGGTATACTCTTTTAGTGTCCTAAAATAAAGGTCAAGTTCGTTGGTCAGCCATTTTGGATAAAAATTCAAAAAGTTGGAGCATTTTGAAAATTTTTGAAACCACTTTTTTTTTTAATTTAAAAATTCTAATGACAGATGCTCGTAATACTAAAAAAGACGAACAATTTTTCTTAATGACTTTGTTCGATAAAAAAAAATTGAAATACTTATAATATTTTGAAAATCGAAAAAAAATGAAATAAAACTTGAATTAGAAGCCAAACAACGCACGATATGAAAAAAAGTCTAAAGATGAAAAATGTTTCTTTTTGAACACTCTATAGGATAGATATAATAACTTTTTGAATTTCCTTAAAAAATTGAAAATTCAAATTTTGAGCCATATAACGCGAGATACAGAGAAAATTATAAGAAACATAATTATTGGCCTTAAAAAGATCTACAAGTTCTCCTTTGGCCATTTTTCAATAGGATGAGTAGTTTTCGTTTTAATCATGAAAAATATTGTTAAACAGAGTCGAGCGCGAAGCGCGAGGTTTAAATGAAATATCGATCGCGAAGCGCGAGTGCCCTGATGAGAATGTGCTCCTTAAGGTCGATAGAACCTTAAGTAAATTAGTTTTTGTTTGCATTCCATTCCATTTTGTAGTAATTTAAATAAAAATAAGCGCAAGCGTCCCGAAGGGTGCAAGCGCGCGAAGCGCGCAACACGGAGCGCGAAGCGCGTCGTGTGTATGAGAATGTGCCCGCGTAAGCGAGCAAATTTTTTTAAATTAAAAACATAACAAAAAAATATGATGAAAATCGTGTTTTTAAGTTTAACAGTTCACAAAAAGAAAATATTCAAAATTTTGACTGAATTCTGGTTCACGCTATAGCCGCAGATCTACCAATTAAAACGGTAGGTAATTTTTTAATTTCAGATCAATAGAACAGCTAGAATTGTGTTGACCAGCCCCAAACTTTTTTTTGACACGGATGTCAATCCAGATGTCTACAGTCGATTTAACTGTACATTTGAACGTAAAAACATTTATAATGACTGTTAAATAGTTCGCAAATGTACCCCCAAAAAACCGGACAATTTGGCCTGAATTAATCGTCACAAAAAATTCATAAAAAAGTGTAAGAAAAATGCTTGTCACATGAGACGACCTCCTTAAATTAAGTTATTATGGCCTCAAATATGAATTTTTAATTCTTTATTTTGATTATTAATTCCTTCACGTTGTTTTAATTTATCATAGCCCTATTTTTAAATTATACTAGTATTGTAACATCAGCATGAGACGAGGCATGAGATCAACTGTTACTTTCAAATAGAAAACCAATCTTAATATAAAATTATGAATGAACAAGAGCAATGCCATTTGCGGATTATTTTTGAAAAATCAAATGTATTTAAATTGAAAATAAAATATTCTTTATTCAAGTGGATAATATTTTTATTGAAAAAAATTGTAGAAGTATATATTATTCAAATTATTGTGATTGAATTGAATAAGATTTGATGAAACTCGCGAGAAAGGTTGCCTTGAAAATTAATAAAAAGCATGTACACAAAACAAGATCGCTATTTGTCCTATTGGAAATTAGACAATTTTAACATTTAAGCCATTCTAATTAATAATTTTTAATTCTAACTATTTTATTAAAAATATTAAATTTTGAACATGCGTGAATATGCAAAATTACTGGCGATATTATTATTTAGCAAAGAAAATCTCAGATATTAAACATAAACTGGCTGTAAATTCGATTTCGGTTGTTCCTTTTAACTATATTTATATTTTTTTTTGTGCACATTTGTTGAACACTTTGCTTCCTCTTTATGATGAAGCTGCACATTTAATTATTTCCTCATAGAGAAGCATTAAAGATTGTTTTCTCAAGACAAGTTTACGGTAATTAATTATACTGAATAAAACTTTGTTCTTATTGCCTTTTGAAATAAATCTTCCATGATTCAAGTTCGTAAAGAATGAAAAAAAATTTTAATTATTTCATTACAAAATTTAATATATCATTATTTTAAATATAATTTATTAATACTAGATTTCTTTTTGTCTTTTGTTCATTTTAAGATTTATACATATATCATATGAAAATGAACATTTTTAAAATTAAAAATAATCATAATTTCTATAATATTCAATAACATGTATTAATCTTCCAGATCAATCGATTCGTCTCGACGCAAGGAATCTTTCTATCCTGTACATAAGCTTTGACTTTTAATTATTTGAGAAGTTTTAGTCGAAAAATCAATTTTACAAAAATTATAAATGTACATAAAAATTATAAAATTCAATATTTTGAAAAATCCTTTGGCACGTTTTGAGATATTGGTTGTTTGCAAATAAGCCCTACAAACTTCAGCAATTTATCTGAAACTGTATTCAAAGTTATAGTGGGGACAAAAAACGGCTACATCCATACATCCACATACACACATCCGGACAATTGAATAGAGTGTTATATTATATTAGCCATTTAACAACTGGGAAAAGTTTAGTTAAACCATTTCAAAAATATTGGAAAATGTAACGACTAAAAAGCTTCACCTATGAGGAAGAAAAATGGTTTATTTAATTATACACTGAATTTTAAAAAATGGCGCTTAAATGAGTGATCTCTTCGTCATTAATGTTAAAAATTAATTGCAAACTTCAATCCAGACATAAAATCTTAAATTTTAAAATCAAATATTTAAAGTTTTAAAAACATAAATTTTATAACTAATTAATGCAAAAACATTTTTTAAACTAGAATATCTTTACTGAGATTTTAGTAAGCAAACAAATCCCATATAATTCCATATCCATAATAATTTTTTCTCGCCCCTGCAACGATGCAGTAAAAATGTAATTCTATGAAAGAAAAAGATTTAGTGCTTTTATTAATATGTATCTCCGAGGCAAGTATTAGTAATAGAATATACCTTTTGTTGCACTCGTCAATGAACTACCAGCAACCACCAGTAACAAAATAATCATAATTTTCAATAATGTACACATTTTCACTAACTTTAGCACTAACTCGCTTTTCAATTGTAGTAGATGTGTGCTTAATAATTTTGAAAAGTTTGTCTCCTGCAGATTGAATGTCTGTCGTTATTCATTTTGAGTTCTTATCCACTGTTCTCTTGAAATGGTAAATTTGGAAATTAGGTTCACAATGAACTAAATATCACCCTCACAAATATTGTCACAAAGTAAGACCGCTTCTAACTATTCATTTTGAAAGTCTTCACAGCTGCTGAGCTTTTAACGAAAAGTAGAATGAGGAGTTGGAGAAACGTAGAAAGAATTAAAGAGGGGAGAGAAATTAGAGACTGAGAAAAGCAGAAAGTAAAGGAAATATAAGAAAGAGACAGTAGCAGAAGCTGGATGATGGAAGGAGAAGAGAGAAGAAAGGGAGTGAAGACCACAGTAAAACGTCACGAGTTCTCTTTACTGCGTGCGACATGTATTTGTCCGACGCATGATAAGTAGAGAGATGAGTTCATGGCGAAAAGCTAAAATATATATATATATATTGTGACGCCCACTTTTTTCATTTAATAAATAAATTTAAAGTCTCTGAAAGGGACGCAAAAAAGGACCTAAAAAAAGAATTTTTATATAAGCAAGATAAATAACTTATGAGTTAATTTAGAGAGAAATTAGAAATGGTTTAAAGATAATCTAGAGATAAATTAAAGATAAATTAGAGATAAATTAAACAAAATTTTAAAGATAATTTTGAGACAGATTTATATATATTTTTACAGATATTTAAGCGCCAGTTCTTTCTTGGGACAAAGATGAACTAATTTAATCAAAATATGCAAGAAAAGATACAAATAAAGGTAAAAAAAATCTATATTCCAAAGGTAAATGTAACGAGATAAAGATATAAAAGATAACTTCGCAAATTTTAACTAAATAAACAATTCAAAAAAGATAACTCAAAATAATATGAAAAGATAAAAGATAAAGATAAACAATCTATAAAGGTAAGGCATTAGCGATAAGGGAAAAATAATAATTTTTAAGTCGACTAAAATTCAATTAGCTTAGAACAAACTAAGGAACGGCAGAGAGGGGTGGTTCGTCAAATTATAAAGCTAATGTTCAAAAAGAATAAAATTTAAGCATAATTTATTATTTAAGAGCGAATTTGAACAATAAGAAGAAATGTTAAAGAAAATAGACATATTTTTATGAATTTCAATCCAAAATTGACAAAATGATTAAAAATATTTAAAAAAATAGTTGAAAATTTATAACAATTAATCACTTTACAAATTAAGGAGTTAGTACCAAAGTTTTCACCTTTTCTTTTAAGAATTTTTTTATCAAATTAAAATTTATATTACAGATCCTAACTTTTCACACATGATTATAGATATGAAAAACTATTAAAAATTTTTTTTTTTTAATAATAAATCTGGCTGGTATGGCTGCCGGAAGTTACCCATTTTAAAAACTGGCGTGCATGATTCAGAAAAAACTATAGGACCGATCGGGCTGAAATTTGGATATGTTATTCTACACATATGTCGTTATCGCATAAACCAAAATAATTGAAATCCGAAAAAAAAATAAATAAAAAATGGCCGACTTGAATTTTTTTTACTTTTTTTAACCGTAAATTGTTTAAAAAAAGGGTCAAATATTAATCAATAATTATGATTGTGGTTCATGCCATAACGACATATGTGTAGAATATCATATCCAAATTTCAGCCCGATCGGTCCAATAGTTTTTTCTGAATCATGCACGCCAGGTCAAAAAACGTTGTTTCGAGAAAAACGCGTTTAGTTTTTGATCTAAAATACAGGGTGATCCATTTTAATCTACAAGTATCATCTAAAATACGTTATTTACGTAAAAACGGTTTAGACAAAAGTTTACCAGGATCGAGAGGGCCATTTAACTGTACCATCAATTTTGACCTTGAGGTCAATTTTCAAGGTCAAAAGGAGTTAAGATCCTTTTCTTAAATGAGAACCCCTATTTTTTGATTGCGGATTTAAAAAGAGTAGGAAATTTCACGTCAAAAATGACCTGTACAAAAAATGGTTTTTGTAAAAAATTAACGTCAAATTTCTGAGAAAAGACTAAATGCCCTTTTTCTGAATTGTCTTGGCTTTTCGGATTAAACAAACGTTCAAAATAATTTAGAAAAGTCGATGAAATGATCAAGTGTACATCACCTTGACCAACATGACCTTCTAGTAAATTTTTAAGGGCTCTTGAAGATCAAGACGATTTTTCTTAGATTGTCACTCCTGTTTTTGACTGTCGATAAGTCCGTGCATTAAATAAGAGCAGGAAATTTGGGGTAAGAAAAGTCCTTTAGAAAACTTATTTTTATTACCTTGAGAGGGTCCAAACTCAGTCATGTATTTGAAAAAAGATTGGATGCCTTTTTCTGAATATTTTCGTGACTTCTGATATAGATAAATGATCATTTTTCGAAAATATTGAACTCTGTGCCAGGATGAATTTTTTTTCGCGCTCTTATCTAATCCACGGACTTATCGGCAGTCAAAAACAGGAGTGACAATCTAAGAAAAATCGTCATGATCTTCAAGAGCCCTTAAAAATTGACTAGAAGGTCATGATGGTCAAGGTGATGTACACCTGATCATTTCATCGACTTTTCTGAAGTATTTTGAACGTTTGTTTAATCCGAAAAGCCAAGACAATTCAGAAAAAGGGCATCTAGTCTTTTCTCAGAAATTTGACCTTAATTTTTTACCTTACCAAGGTCACAAAAACCATTTTTGCACATGTCATTTTTGACATAGAACCTTAAGTAAATTAGTTTTCGTTTGCATTCCATTCCATTTTGTGGTAATTTAAATAAAAATAGGCGCAACACGGAGCGCGAAGCGCGACGTGTGTATGAGAATGTGCCCGCGTAAGCGGGCAGATTTTTTCTTCTAAAAAACAGTTGTAGCTATTTTATTTTTATTTTTATATATTTCTTTTTCTTAAATTCGTTAAAAAATTGAATAAAATCTAGGAATAATAACACTTAGACATTTAATTATTATCGTATTGTAAGCAAAAACTCTCTAGCGCGAAAATGTACCGGCGGCAAGCCCCAGTCCTATAGTACAATCGAAAGCTCCAGTGCTGACATAAACTAACATCATAACTACGCCTAAACTATTGAATATTTTGGTCTGAAGCTTTCCAAAAAAATTTATTATAGTTTCCTCCGCATGTTTGTCGCGAGAAGTTTTTGCCGGCTCAAAATTCCCTGGATAAACGAAACGTTTGAAGTTACAAAATTCCGATTCACGTCGAGCATGAGAAAAAAATTAATAACAATTTAAAAAAAAAATAAATTTTTCAATTCGTGTTCCTCTATTAATCGAAGGACATCCTAGAGCATAATCCCTGAAAATTTCATTTAAAAATTCCAAAAACTGACGAATTGAGCACTAGCTAAAGAGATACGCGGATTAAAATCGATTGTTTCAAAAAAATCTGTTTTCTGGCTTTTATTTGAAAAATTAAATAGCTATAAAGGCGCAATAAAATTCTACATGTTGATATACCCTTCAAAAATTAAAATTCCAAACCTTTTTTCAAAGCCTCCAGGGAACTTTGAGAAGAGTTTATGCGCCCTTATTCGATCCGGACCGTCAATTAATCCGGTGTATCCGAATCAATCCTAATGATTCCGAAAAATCCGGATAAATTCGGATTCATTCGGATTGACCGGATTTATTGGAATTGAAAGTTAGGATTAATTCGGAATGAATTTCAATCCGAACCATTCGCTAAGGAGGGTCTCAAATTTTATAACACAAGAACGAACACGCGCTCCGCGCGCACATTTGCTTCCTTCTTAAATGTTATAATTTATAATATTTTATTTCTTCTTTTCTATCCGTCATAAATAAAATTTTATTTAAAAAATTTAAGCTTTATATGAATAATAGTAAGATATTATATGAATTTCAAAAACTTAACCAATTTTCAAAAATTATATACATACCCAAGTGCGAATTGCCGGAGCTGAACACACGGCCCAGGCTTGGTCCAATTTCGGCAGCCAAAGATCGGCTAACGTTATTGGGCCAATATCGGCATTTTAATCGGCCCAGTGTTGTGCCAGTACTGGTTGCCTATATTGGCTATTTAAGTTTGCCGATCTACTGACGATGCTTGGCTCAGCAACGGCACAATATTGGGCCAAGTGTCACTTTAACTACGGCGAATCGTGTTTCAAGAGGAAAAGCCAGAGTTTGGCCCAGACTCGGCACACTACTGTTCCAAACTTCGTTCTCACTCTGGCAAAACATGTTTTAGTTGGAAACGCCATAGTCTGGCCCAGCAAAGGCGCATCATTGGACCAAGTGTCACTTTTATCACGGAAAACTATGTTTTACGACGACGAGCCAGAGTTTGGTCCAGACTCGGCGCACTGCTGCTCCAAAATTCCTCTTTATTCTGGTTAAACATGTTTTCATGTAGGACAGTACAAGCCAAAGTTATTAGACGGATTTTGAGTCTACACTGAATAAACAGTTTTCGGTCGCGTCGATCAAAATAAGGTGCAAGTGCGAGTACAATAATCAGGTCCAGTTATTATCGCTTATGTAAATCTCGCGAATTAAAAAGAAAAAGATCAAACAGTTTTAGCAGTGATGATGAAAAGCCTCCATACAAGTTATTAATGAATGTATCATCTGCTGGATCCACGTCTGAATTTAATGTCTCATCATCAGATAATAATTTTAGAGATCACTCTACTTGTGATTCTACCTTTCCAGAGTAAGTACAAATTTTTACTTACCTATACCCATATATTTGTTACAATAAAAATTCTAATATTTGCCTTATATTGAATAAAGTTTCATAGTTTTATAGGTTATGTTTACTATTCGAAATGCATATAATTGCGTATATTATAGTTTCGCTAAGCACATAATTTTGCAGAGTTGATATATAGTAATGTAGGATTCTTATATTACGAA
>UCOK01011386.1:17535-30262 GCA_900474325.1 Synergus umbraculus
GCCGTAAATCAGCATGCGCAGTCGTCTATCTGCGCACGTTTCATCCTGAACCGACCCGGTCAAGCTTAGCAAAGATTTTGTTTTTATATCCCCAGCGTGATATAGCCGCGAGGCTTAGTCGTTAGGGTTAGGTAGGAATATGCGTGCTCGCAGGGTTCGAAACCCAAGACATTTAAGATTTTTTGAGAGCGTGCGATTATGTGTAAAATAAATTAAGTTATAAATATAAACATTTGTGTGTAAATATATATAATATGCAATGCAGATTAATAATGTTAATGTTATAAATCATCTCTACCAGCGAAGCAGAGAAAAATAGGAATATTTTTTTTACTGTTTGAAATAGCGTGGCGTCCTTGAAATTTTCCCGAACTCCTCCGTAATTTCTATAGTCGCCCTACTGGATTCTCACCGAACTCACTTCAGAAAGTTCCCGAACTATCGAAGAATTCTTCCCGAATTATTTTTAATTCTCCTGAAATTTATCTGTAATTCTCTTTAGAAAAGTTCTGTGACATTTAAAATAAGTAGATCCGTAACTTTTACTGAATTATTCTCATATCCTCAGTCTCTGAACTAATTCGGTAATTTTTCCGGAACAAATTTTTTCCGTGTGTCCAGTTATTATCGCTTATGTAAATCTCGCGAATTAAAAAGAAAAAGATCAAACAGTTTTAGCAGTGATAATTAAAGGCCTCCAGACAAGTTATTGATGAATATATCATCTGCTGGATCCACGTCTGAATTTAATGTCTCATCATCAGATAATAATTTTAGAGATCACTCTACTTGTGATTCTACCTTTCCAGAGTAAGTACAAATTTTTACTTACCTATACCCATATATTTGTTACAATAAAAATTCTAATATTTGCCTTATATTAAATAAAGTTTCATAGTTTTATAAGTTATGTTTACTATTCGAAATGCATATAATTGCGTATATTATAGTTTCGCTAAGCACATAATTTTGCAGAGTTGATATATAGTAATGTAGGATTCTTATATTACGAATTTTTTTTTTATAAAATTACAATAGTAACATTATTTTGAATTTTGTAATTGGTCTTTTACAGTCAAAATTTCATTTTCCGAAAGAATTCCATTAGTGATGATTTTATATCATTGTCAGATGAAAAAGAAGATACAGAGATGTCAGCGTCAGAATATGATATGGAAGCAAACTTCTTGGAAAATTCTGAGATTCGACCAGATTATGATATGGAAAATAATATTAAAAAACCAGAAGCCTCAAAAAGTTTAAAAGAGAGTCTACGAGAGTGAGCTAACAAAAATGCAACCATATCACTAGAGTGTCATTAGATGAATTGCTAAAGTTGTTACGAGATCACGGACATAAAGATTTGCCAAAATGTACCGTAACATTATTAGGCACAAAACGAATTGGGGGCAGAATAAAAAGTATTAAAACTAAGAGAGGGACGAATGGTTCTTACATGTATAGTGGAATAGGAACTGTTTTAAAAGAAAAAAATTCTCGAAGAAGCTTTTGAGGAAAAAGTAATTAAACTATTAGTGAATATCGATGGTTTACCTTTATACAATAAATCGTTGATTCAAGCATGGCCAATCCTAATACAAATTTTTCTCAACGATAATAATTATTATTGTATGCCCTTCGTTGCTGGAATATTTTGTGGCGACTCTAAACCAGCTAGTGCAAGCGATTTTTTAGATGACTTTGTACAAGAGTGTGTACAATTAATTGAAGAAGACGTGAAAATTGGAAATACTGTTTACAAGGTTGAATTGGCAGCATTCGTCTGCGACACACCCGCTCGCGCTTTTATAAAGTGTACGAAGGGACACACTGGTTTTTACTCGTGTGAAAGATGTGAGGTAAATCTAACATAATATATATTATATATATGTAATTATAATGTTTCGTGTATGTTAATAAATAAGTTATAATTGTTTATTGATCTTAGAAATATTTATAAAGTAATTACATAATTAATTAGAAACAATATAAGTATGACTATTTTCAGATACGCGGAAAAACTCACAATGGAAAAAGGATTTTCCCAAACACAAATTGCCCTAAACGTACGAAAGCTTCATTCGCAGCTCAGAAAAGAACTAAAAGCCAGCAGAGACATCATCAACCAAATGTGATTTCACCTCTAATTCATATTCCAGGATTCGATCCAGTTCGTCAAGTGATTCTAGATTATATGCATCTTCTTTGCAACGGAATCATGAAATCTTTATTAGAACGATAGATTAAAATAAAGAATAGAGCAAAACTTGGATTCCTTCAACGGAATAAATTAACAGCAATTTTATTGACACTCAAAGGGTGTATTCCAGATGAATTCCAGAGAAAAAAAATTGATCTTGAAGACTTGACAAATTGGAAAGCAACCCAATACAGATTTTTTTTTATTATATGCTGGGCCTTTCGTTCTAAAGCCTGTTTTGCCAAAAGAATTGTATCGACATTTTTTAAAATTATCGATTGCAACTCGAATTCTGTGTTATCCTACTCAGGCAATTACTCAGACTCAAATTGCAGTTGATCTTTTGAAGCAATTTTTCTCCAAATTGCCTAAGCTGTACGGAAAAAGCATACTGAGTATAAATTTCCACAATTTAATTCATTTAACCGATGATGTTAAACAAATGCAAGCCCCATTAACACTTTATTCAGCATTTCCTTTCGAGAACCTCGTAGGATTAATAAAAAACTGATTCGAACACCAAGAAATCCACTGGCGCAAATTTTCAGACGATTATCTGAAAAATCTTCGGATATCATGACAAAATTGTCAATCTTGAGTAATCACGTGGAAATTTCACGAACTAATAATAGTATTGAATACTCTAATATAAAGTTCAAATCATTTCACGTCAGTGTCAATCATCCAAACAATATTGTGGAATTGTCGAATGGAGATTTTGTAGAAGTCCAACGAATCTTCAGTAATTCTTCGAACGAGAATAATGTTTTAATTGAAGGTCGCGTATTAAGAAAAGAGGATGCATTTCGCTTTCCTAGAGCGTCTTCTGAAGTGGGCCTTTACACACAGACTGATAAATCTGTAAATTTTATTTTAAAGAAGTATCCTATTACTTCAATCACAAGAAAGTGCATTCGCTTTAATGTTGAAGGAACGACTTATTTAAAAAGTCTTTTGCACGCGTAGATTCTATGTAAATATAATACGACAATAACATTTTTATAATATACCTAATGTATTGTGATACAAAAATTAAAGTAATCATGTTTTTTTAAAAATTATTAATGTCTTCACAGATATTAAGAACTTTGTAATATCCATGGCTCATTCTAAAGAGTATAGTTTTCATTAATTAAATGTATTTTGTAATAAAAGATATTTTTTATTTACACAATATGCATGACGCGGACTGACGCCGGCGATATTCTTTGTTTTGAATGCACTCGGCAGCTTCTAAACGCACGTTTTCGCTTTAATTCTATATTAAACTATAAAAGTGTTTCACAAAGTGTTGTGTTTAATGTTAAGCAATCGTTTATCTCAAGTTTGCCTATAAACGATGTAACATGCTATTGTTCTCGGGCATGTACACTGCGTATCTTCGACAAGTTTTTAGTTTACTTTATTTTAAATTATTAATTATTTCTGAGAAAACGTAATAGAATTTAATTTATTTCATAAAAGCAAGAATTAAAATCAAAGATAAGACTATAAATCGTTATTGTGGTCAGGCTTGGTGGGCGAGAGAAATAAATAAAGTTCAAATGTAAATATAAATAAAGCATCTAATGTCAAAATCAGCTGATATGTATAAATACTCAATGAAAAGAAATACGAATGCGACCGTTATGACAAAGCGACCAATACATGTTACGAATCAAATAAAAATCGAAATCAAATATACATATTATAAAATACCGTACACACACACATCCATACATGGAATTATGCGAAAGTATAAATACATGTTAAACCGAACATCGAAAGAATATGAATAAACAATAGAATATGCGATAAAACATTAATCAATAAATAAATCAATAAGATTTGTGAAGATGGAAATTCATAAGAGACGGGTAAGCATCATTGTAACCATTCGAAACAACGGAAACGAAATACCTGCGAACTATGAGCAATTGCGAGAAAATCGGCGGGCCGTCAAGATTAATTATGTCAAGGCGAATGTATGTCAAAGATTATTCCTTAGCGATCGTCTCTGAACCCATAAGTACTTCTGGAGTTCGCACATTTCACTCCTCGATCTCCTGGATTCCCAAAATCTCTCCACGCATCAAGGTAACATCAGAAGAGACAATGAAATAATAAATGACCCATATCACACCATAATAAGTCAAGTAAAACGAATAATATGAGCGCCACACTATAACACAAATAAACACACAAACACTTGTAATAAAACCAATCGCAACATTTTATATTAATAAAATAAAGGAAAGAGACTGAAAGACAATTTACCTCTCAGAATCCCTTTGAGCTCGAGAGAGTGGCGCCTAAGATGCCCAATGGTCAAGCGAGCAAGAATTAGAATATGAAATTTGCAAATTACACCAGCTCGCTTGTCACCGAGCCTCTCCCCGCTCCCCACTCTTCCGATGAAATAATATTAATTGACTGGTTTTACTACTCACGAATCACATTCATACATTTTAATTTAAAGAAGGGCGCACAATTTAAATACACCGCTTCAACGAATGACCGTCAATTAATACTTCGCCCGATATTCTTTACAAGCTCATCCGTTTACCACGCGTGCTGAAAAATGAACAATTTGGTAGGTTAAAATTTGATCTACATTTTATCTAAATTACTTTTACATTTTTCATTCATTGATACCTTTAGTGTTTATTCGTATTTTTCACAGTTATTTAGGTTAAGAGTGATTTTGGTAAATAGCATTAAATGTCATTAAGTAAAGAGAGAAGTCGAACTCATTTCAATTACTACACAAATTTTGTATAATACCTTGCAGAATATTTCACATTTTATTTTAACTATTTTTTTACGAAATTCGTAATTATTAAATTTTGAATGCTTGGAGTATACTATCCGTAAAAGTTCTCAAATAAAAAATGTGAATAACTTTAAAAGTTTGAGCTTTTTAATCTTAATTCACGGAAAAAAATAGTAGCAAACCGCAATTGTTTTGAAAGTAGGTTTGTAACGGCCATCAAACGATTAATTCTGAATTTTTTTTTCTTGAATCTGATGAAGATGGCAAAAAGATTGTGGATTTAGTACCATCATCATGGATCTGTGCCTCTGATCCTTCGCCTATGTGTCAATATCCTATGCGAGCTGGTAGCCAATTACAAAAGTTGATGAAACAGCAGATTTCGCCAAAATCTACGTAGAAGGGGTTTAAAATAAGAGTTTTGCAGGGAGCAGGTAATTTTCTTTTTTTTTTAAATCAGAATAATTTTTTAAGTTCATTTAGAACAGGTAATTGTTACTTTACGATTACATACGAAAATTTCTAATAACATGCTTTAATTTTACAGACACATATGAGCAAGGTCAGAGACGATTGGACAAATCGTGTATCGAATCTAACGTTGAAAGAACAACGGCAAATGAATCTAACGATGATTCAGAAGATTCTAGAGATGAAGAAGAAACCGAAAATAGCGAAGGCAGTGAAGAAATTGACAATCTCGATACGAGTAGCGATTCCAGCAATGAATTCGAAGGAAGTACTCCACATAAAAATAAAAGCTCTACGCTTTCTAAGAAACGAAAACAAAATTCGTTCGAGACTTCCGAGCACCGTAAGTTTTATTTTAATTTTGTAATTAATCTTATATCTGAAAAGCACAGTTACTTTGATCTATTATTCCGAAACCTTTTAAATTCTCTTCCTATAATTTATTCATTAAAAGCAGATTGTAAAAAATTATTTTTCAGGTAAAAACAATGACAACTCAGAACTTGAACCACAGAAAGGACCATCAAGGGAAGTTCAAAATAGAAATGCTGAAGAGTCCAATGGTGAATACTTTTAACTTACTATTTTAAATTTTTATGTTAATTTGTAAACTCAATATATAAAAAATCATTTTGCTTAATATATTTGAGTATAAAATAATTAATTTTTAAATATTATCGAAGACATTTATATATATTGTAATTAATTTGTGTTTTTACAGGTTACTTTGAGATGATGAAATCCTACCTTCAAGAGACTCTGAAGAACATGGAGAGTGGAATACACTACAAAATTGTGAAGGAGATAAAAGCCTCAAAAAAAAGCATCCTATATGATTTAAAGAAACGAATGGACTTGTTATCAAAGTCGCTAATTAACAGCGGCATCGAAACAACATTAGGAAGAATTGAAAAAGAGAAATGGAAGTTGGAAATATCTTTCCCTATCAAGGATCTGGAGACATTCAAATCTTTCGAAGAAATTATCAAAACTGATAAAGAAAAAGGAGAAGCATTTGTAAGTAAATTGTACTTTCAGTTCTAAATTAGATAATTATAATGGTATTAAAAATTAATAAAATTTTGATTTTTTTTTTTAGAAAAATTTGATGATTTTTCTGATGCAAGGAACTATATCCGTAAAAGACGGAATCCACAAATGTCTTCCTTATTTGATCAGCAAAGATGTTCAAGTCGAATTCACGGCTACAGGAAGAAAGGTGAAAGGCATAGGAAAAAACAATTTTAGCCTCACGCAAACCTACCAATGCATGTCAGGTATGCTCCCTACATATGTCAATTTTTACATAGAAATAAATAGAATCTTTCCATTTTCAATATTGGGTCGACAATGGCTGCCAAGTGCAAGCCATAGTTATCATTCCGTCATTGGCGCGAAGTTGGTAGCCAGATTTGGTCCAATATTGGTAGCCAGTATTGGGCCGACCATGGCAGCCAAGCCTTGGCTGCCAAGTGCAGGACATAGTTATCATTCCGTCATTGGCGCGATAATGGCGGCCGAGCTTCGGCAATAGTTTTGCCGACACTGGGCCAGAGCTGGGCCGTATGTGAATTCGCACTTGGGTATATTTATACAAAAATGTTTTCTTGTATTTTATAAATTAAATAATTATAACATGTGTTTTACTGTATAAAAAATAAAAGTTTTTAGATTGTTTTCAAAATTAACTACGTTTACAATTTTATTGATATGTACTTAATTGTGGTTTTTATTTCTAAAAAAAATACTGCATTTGTAGTTGTATACAATAGGTAGATTAGAGTGGCGTTATTTACCAAATGCATTGAATATTGGCTCCTGTCCCGGGAATCGTTTATTTGTGCCATAAAACTATGAAAGCAGCTGCGAAACCGGGTTTAAAAAGCGTTTAACACGTTTCACTTTACAGAAAACGCTTTTTTCGAATATTTTCAAATTTTTCATACTCCCAAGCTGTCCCTTCTTGGTCTATGCTTTTTAGGGACCCCTAATCAGTTGAGATCGTTTACGTGGATGATAACAGTGTAACCAACCCTTAATCTTGGTATTTTAGGAACATTCGCGTATGCTCGACAGCTTAGATTTTATAGAATTATTAATAATATTTGTAAATATGAGAAAAGATAATCAAAATAAAGCAATTAAGAATAGCAATTAAATTTCTAAATCGGGATGATTGAGAAAGGCAGTTGTAAATAATATTTTTGGTTTCACACGTGATTTCAATAGAGTCAATAAAGATATTATTATTCATAAATAAAGTCCTCAATAAAGTAAACAAAGCAACCGTTTAGAATGAGTCAAGTTGGGAAAAATCCTTTCTTAAAAAATAGATGACTTGTCGAGTGTCCGCAGTTTATTCGTGATCTGATTGGTTGAGAGATGGTCACGTGGGATTGTCACAAGTGCGTAACGTGAAGTAATTGTATAGGCGCGCGAAGCGCGGTGTAATGTTCTAGTACAAGCAAATAATATATTTTAAATTAATGATCGACATACGATAAAGATACAATTCAGAAATACTCAAAATTATTTAAATAAAAGAATGATATCAATGCGCATAAAACAAAATTAGAAATAAAATGCGAATTCAAATATAAATAGGCTAGACAGTTCAGGAATAATATGTATATAAATAAACTCGGGCATCATATACAATAAAGCGCAATCGACGCAGAATACTCAACAAAACGAAATTAAAGTATCAATCAAATAAAGGCGAAAAACATAAAATCTACGATACCAAGCGCTGTAGAATAGACGAAGGATGAGAAGCGGATATCGTAGAAATCGGACATCATTCAATATGGAAGTCGATCCTCAATAAAAAGACATCAGAAATCGGTAGTAAATAGTGGGCATAATTACCACCGCGTCGAACTATAGGCGAACTATTCCTTGTTTCACACATTACTTCGACGCGGTGGTGGGAGGGCTATCCTTACTAAATTACCTAGGCCTCTTTTTCAAATATCCGAGCCCTGGTCAAAATTCGATTTAAAATGGCGCAATCCATAATGAAAGATGAAGGTTATCTGTTTTTTTATATAAAAAAAATACATTTTTTATTTTATGTCAAAAATCTCGAGTAACGCGTCACTTCACAACCCTACGTTGAAATAATAGAGTGTCAGAAGACAGAGTTGCACCAAAACGACATCTAAATATTTGCTCTGTACGAAAGTATACGGAAAATATGGCTAGAAAAATGTTGCATACACAGTAAAAAAAATTTCTAAATATGCGTTGTCTTCTTACACTTAAAATATCTTATTTCTAAACTAAGAATAATTTTCTTATAAATTAGAAATGCTCCACTTCATATAAGAATCTTCTACTTGGCAACCGGTATTTGATTGAAAAAATGACTGGTGAAATGAAGCACTAAGGCAGATGATATCGGATGACAAAAACACATTAATGAGCAATGAGCATCACAGGAAATAAGATTCAAAGACAATCAAAAGAAAATTCGATTATTTTCTGCCTAAAACGCTTCAAACCATGCATTTTTTATAATAATTGTTTATAAATTCAACAAACAATATCGGATAGCACATTTTCAAGTTCACATTTTTCCTCGTTGGTCTAAGCGAACGATTTCGATGCATAAGCATTACTTAAAGAACATCATAATCCATCATATTGCTTATTTTTTGCTAATATTTGTTTATAACAAATAATTTTACATGTCAAAAACTTTTTTTCTTCCGCCAATTCATTTGCATCACCTTGAGTTCCAATGAGAAAAATTTTCAAAGTATTAAAAATATAAAAAACTGTGCAGCGCTGTGATTTGTCCGATTCACAGATTTCATGCTTCGCCTTTGTTACCTATTTTGAACAGTGATAGTGCCCAGGAGTAGTTTTGAGATGAAAAAAAAATGTTTGACATCAATTATTACTCTTATTCATTAAAAAAATTCACAAAAACGTAATTTTTTTGCGTTTTTTCAAGTCTATTGATCGATCATCAATATTTAAACCCCAAGTAAGCTCTTCTGTGAGAAAGTAGAGTTCAAGAGCTTTAATTTGCTTTGTTTTTGAAGTTTCTAAGTGCACTGATTACCGAGATATCACTAGTAGTAGGGGGCCACTATGGACAGTCTCCCCCTCCACTTTCCCATCTCCCCCCTGCACCGCACTATGTCGGCAACCCCCTCCCCTGTATCTATGGGCCACCATAGACTGTCTCCCCCTCCAATTTCCCATGCACCCCTGCACCTCACTATGACGTCAGCCCCCTTGCCATAATCCGAGGGTCCACATGGAAAAATGGTGAAAATCTGGGTAGCAGGTGGTCGTGTCAAATGATAGCTGTTAATGTTGGCACACTGACCCCCCATATGGCCTCGGTCCCTATACGTAAGAAGGCGTGGGTCCTAGAGCCAATCTTCCGACTTTGTGTTTGGCGAAAAATACGAAAAGCAGGTTCTATTGTCATTGATGGATTGCATCCTGAGTCTGCTGGTGTCAAATTTTAGAATAATAACAGTGAACTAATGAGGGGTTAGGAATTCTGACCGTCAATATAAGTGCGCAATTCCTCGTAATTAACGTCCCTCCGCAAGTCGAAAAACATTAAAAATGGTTTTTTCTTATACCTGGGAAATGTATCATATATTGTACAGAGGCCAAAAATTGCACACTTGTTTTCGTTACAAATGCGTCAATATAAGTGCGCAATTCCTCGTAATTAACGTCCCTCCGCAAGTCGAAAAACATTAAAAATGGTTTTTTCTTATATCTGGGGATTGCATCATATGTTGTACAGAGGCCAAAAATTGCACACCTTAAATTGTATACCTTAAAAGTGGCAGAGTTTTATATTTTAAGTGGAAAATGCATCGTCAAAGTCTTTATGCATGGTATTGTGGTTAGTAAAGGAAAAACAATTGAACTTAAAAATTCGTCTGAAAAGTCTAGACGTATGAAACTTCAACCCAATTGAAATTTCACTATTTTCACATTGCTCACTAGACAAGGATATACGGTCAAAAAGAATAGACTTCTCACCAAATGCAGTCGTAAACAGTATTTTGTACTCGTTTATCTCGAGGGGCTGTGAGTAATCTGAGGAGGGTCGCTTGTCCTTTCCGAAATAATCGCTGATGAATTCCAGATGTTGTAGAAATTTAGACCATGTAGTCAAGGAATGTAATTCCTTGTAATTTGTTGGATAAAATTTTCACATTAGGTTGAAAACTGCCATCGGTCTGGAGCTCAAGTCCAATAAGTATATTTTTACTGCACAAGTTATTAAGTGCATACAATGTAGTCAGGATGAGATGTTTAGTTGACCTGCGTGTAGATTCGACCGCTGTCATATGAACTCTTTTCTTTCCATGGTTTGAAGAAATATTATCATCAGCATTCTTTTCTTTTATAGAATGTGTAATATCTGCATTATTGAAATCAGATGATTCTGTATGTACCATATTTTGAGACATTGTACTTTAGTGTTTTAGAGATGCAGAGAGAAACTGTCAACTAACCGCACACAGTTCAACTCTATATACCCTAAGCTGCTTAACAAAGCGAGGGTAAAACAAGTTTAAACTCGTTATAGGTTATATAACGTCTATGTTTACACGACCACGATTGGTTGATGTACTAGTGGTAGGGGGTGAATTCGTAGTGGTGGGAGAAAATGTGGTTAGGTGGGGAGAATTATCTTAACGGTTAAAAGTAGAGAAGGGGCAAAACAAGTCTGAACTCGTTATACGTCTATGATTATACGCTTATGATTGGTTGATATACAAGGGTGGTGGTGAATTCCCAGTAGTGGGGGGATATAGTTAGGTGGGGGAGAATTATCATAACGGTTAAAAGTAGAGAGGGGGTAAATTAGAACTCAAGAACTCAGATTTGAATTACTTTCATATAAGTATTTTGAACATTTTTATGTTTTATATTTATTTTAAAAATATTTTCACAACATTTCAAAAAATATTTATTCTATTACTGTTATTAAAATAACTCAAGAGGTTTAAAAATATAGTTCGTTTGTACCTTATAGTATATTTTTTAAGGGCCTCTTGTGGTATGAGGGCGTGGTTGTAGGAGGAAAAAAGAGGGGATGGGAAAATTTCTTCAGGTTTTTCCAAGATGTTCACACTTTCCCTGAAAAATTATCAGATTGAATCTTGACCTAGCCCTTGCAACATCGGTTATTTTTTCTAAGTTAATCGTTGGCAATTACGTGTTTAATCAACGGTATTCGTGTTACTTGTGCAATTTCGTGTTTTCGTGTGCAATTACGTACATATTAAATTTGTGTTTCTGTGATTAAAAAAACAAACAAACAAAAAATGAGTTCTCAAGACATTAAAAATGCATTGGAGACTCTCCAAAAGTACCACGACCATCAGGATGCGATAGCGGGTTTAGAGGGTTACCTCAAAAGTTGCACAACGGTTTCATCATACAAGAGTCTGGTGGGATCTGCCATCAAAAACGGTGATAAGGATACTCTACTAAGATGCGTGCCAGCAATGATGAAGATGAAGACCTTACTGGCTCGATTAATCGATGCCTCACAAATTAAAATCGGTAAGTTTTTATAATTTTAGTGATTTTTCTTAATAAAATAAAAATTAGAGTCAGTGTAAATGCTTTAAAAAATCCTCTTAATCAGAGGCGTTGGTATACTTCGCGTGCTCGCAAGCCCTGCCATCGTTAATAATTCCAAACCAACCACCCTGAAATAACCTTGTATGTACTCTTTGTAGCAAGATTGTACAAGTGAGGGGTTTAAAAAAAGCACATAAAATATTAATTAAAAAAAAAAATAAAAAAATAATCCTTAGAGTCGTTGGTACATTGTGTGTGCTCGCAACCTCTGCCATCGGTAATAATTTCAACGAATTACCCCTCACATGTATTTACTCTTTGTAGCAATAGTATACAAGTGAGTGGGTTTAAAACAAAAACTAGTATAAACGGGGCGGTTTAAAAAATAAATAAATATAAATAAATAAATATTTACCCCCAAGACGAGCGCAAAAGAAGTTTCACTTCAAAATAATTTTACAATTTTGTTTTATATATATATATATATATGGGGGATTTCATTTCAAGTGAACCCACTTTTGAAACCGATGTCATCCGATCGGGCTCAAACTTGCACAAAGTTTAGTCCTATTGATTAGTAGTTACCACACCAAATTTGAACGAGATTGGTCAAAAACTTGCCGAGTTGGAGGGGGTGGAATTTTAACATTTTGGTCAAACAGCCTCTGTTTCGGATTCATGTAACTCATAACCTATGGCATTTAGAAAATTTTGTCCAACACGATTTCGAT
>UCOK01011393.1:0-14025 GCA_900474325.1 Synergus umbraculus
GTTATCTTATTATAATTATTTTAATTGTTTCTAACTCCTTGGCTGAATCGATATTTTATATTCAGTGATTTATTGCCCCAATATTATAATTATGTTTTCCCTTTAATTTATAACTATAAATCCGGAGTGCTGAAGCCATGGAATGTCCCCTTTAATGTCCCTAAAGACCCCAAAATTATATAAAATGCGAAATATCCCTTATATAATAATTTAGAACTTGTTTTTAATGATCCTTAATTAATGACACTAAACCCTAAAACTATATTTATGTGATGTCAACTTAATTGGTCCCAAATTATGTGAATTCCCTCATTATAATGATCCCTATTTCTTTAATTATGTTTTATTATTTAATTTAAAGCCCTAATAATGTATAAAGATCCTATCTTATGAAGTACCTTTATCTTAAACTATTGACAGTATTATATATATTTTTTGTTATTATTTTATTGATTTGTTTTATTTGAATAAATTTTTATTTTGTCTATTTTAAATATGGGTTTTGTTAGTTAACGTCCCACCCCTCTTTATCGTTGTCTAGCCTTGATTTTATAATTCCTATGATAAAATTTTATTATTTTCTTTATTAAAGATACATTTTGCTAGTTATAATTCAAATTCCTGAACTATTTTAAACAACTGTCCCAAGAAAGGATTAATAGTCAGTGAGGTTGCCTTGTTTGTTTAAATATATATATTTTATAAATATATTATATGATTATCTTTATTTTTTTTACTATAACTAGCATAATTCCATAATTGTCCCGAGAAAGGACTGGCGCCCAAAATATGTTAATTTCCTTTTTTTTATTTGTCTTGTGCGTGGCTTAGAGGCCTAAATTTTATTAAATAAAAAGTCACGTCACAATTTGGCGCCCAAAGTGGGTTCCCAAAAATTAAAATGGTCTCTTATCTAACACAGCTCAAAATTATATACTAAAGATCTCAAAAATTTGAAACCTAACTAGTAAATAATATTAGAAATAATATTTCAATTTCTCATGTAAGTTGAAATATTCAAAGTTATCTCTTGATTTAAATTTAGCTTCATGTAGCCAATAAATTCCATCGCTAAGCATTTTGGATTAATCATTCGTTTAAAACTCTCTTGTTTACATTTATTATAATTGATATTATTATACGACGACTCTTACTATCTCCTATTATTATTCTCTTATCTCTTATTATTGACCTGCCTTACGAAAGTAAATAATACTTTTAAAATTTATTTGAATTATTATATCTGAATATTTGACTGAAACGATCAATTATACTAGCATGGATAAACAACCGACTTCGTGTATATACGAACTAAATAAAGACGCCCTTAATTCTGAATTAGAGAAAAGAGGCCTAAATTTTATTAAATAAAAAGCCACGTCACAATTTCAGTCAGTCGCATAGGAATCTTGTTAGAATCCTCTACAGGAACCTGTATAGGAAACCATACAGGAACCTATTCAGGAATTTTCAACAGAGATAATATACATTATAATCGAATTATCCGAAAATCCCGAAAATGCCTACTCGGCATGACGCTATACAGAATAAAATACAAAGGAATTTAAATAATTAGAGAGAGTTTAAGGCCATGTAAGATTTATTCGATCCCTACCTTACCGACTTTTTCTTTGAAACGCTACGTCTACATTTATTGTGATATCAAATTGATAATTTCTAAAATTAAAGAAAAATATGCTAAGGTATATTTATCTGGTCTTAAATTTTTGTAAAAATAAAAAAAACTTTTTGAAACAATTTTCTTTTATAAATGTCAATATTTAGGACCAGATGAACGTATCTTAAGGGCGATGGACTTACAAGGCACACTATGTGTCAACGTCGCAATTTTGCCGTGCATTTGCACATCAATTCCATTCGACCGTATTTGAGGAGCAAATCGGATCAAAATGAAATTTCTTTGGCCCTCAAAAAACTTTAATGTGGCAGGAGTATGCGTATTGGCTTAGTTTTTTGAAAAAAGGGAGAAAACATTTTTAATATAAGTTTTTAATATAAGTGACAGAAGACCTACCTGTCTTAGAAATTCCTCTTCTTTAAAATTACCCGCACTCGATTTGCACTCACAATTTTTGTACATGTTTTTATTGCCACGAGCGTCTTTATTTGTCACTTTATATCACTCAACAACGCGAGAAACAGTTTTAATTGCGAAAAAATACAATTATAAATCCGACACGAAAAGAGGACGCGTGAAGAACTTTTTTTGCGTGGACTGTATGTATCATGTCGTCTGCTACCAGTGTCTAGATCGTGGGAATTTTCGGCCCCCACTCTACGACCCACGAGCTCATGCTATCTTTCTCTATCAATAGGTTCGTGACTGTTGCTAGAGAGAGAAAGCATGAGCTCTTGGGTCGTAGAGTGGGGGCCGAAAAATCCCACGATCTGGAGACACTGTCTACTACTTGGTGGACTACGTTACTACGCGTCACGGCGTCAACTCAATTATCGGTAAAACAGGCAAACGGATTCGGATTCATAATTGTATTTTTTCGCAGTTAAAACTGTTTCTCGCATTGTTGAGTGATATAAAGTGACAAATAAACTAATAGACCCTCGTGACAATAAAATCATGTAAAAAAATCGCGAGTACAAATCGAGTGCGGATAATTCTAAAAAAGAGGATTTTCTAAGACAGGTAGGTCATTTTCTGTCACTTATATAAAAAACTTATATTAAAAATGTTTTCCCCCTTTTTTCAAGAAACTAAGCCAATACGCATACTTCTGCCACATTAGAGTTTTTTGAGGCCCAAAGAAATTTCATTTTGATCTGATTCCTTAAAATCTCTTAAAACTCTTACAAAGCTTTTAAAATCCCTTAAAATTCGACGAAATATCCTAAAATTTCATAAAATTCTACAAAATCGTTTTAATATCCTAAATATCTCTTGAATTTCTTAAAAGTCACTTAAAAATCATTAAAAATTCTCATAAAAACCTTCAAAATCATTAATCTCTTGAAATCCATGTTAAAATTAGTGAAAATCTCTAAAAATTTCTAGCAACCTCTAGAAATGTTTCAACTCTTAAAATCTCTTAAAATCATTAAAGATTTCATCAAATTCCATGAAATCCTTAAAAATATTACAAAATCTTTTATAAATTAGATATATTTTTGAAAACCCTTAAAATTTGACGAAAACCTTCGAAATCTTCGTAAATTCTACAAAATCTTTTTAAAATCCTAAAAGCTTGTGAAATTCCTGAATTAAATTCCCTATACAGTTTTAAATTCCTTATTTAAATCCCACAAAATACATATTTTAAAAGTCATAAAAGTACCTTCAAGTCCGATTGAAATCTGATCAAAGTCGTGAAAAATTCCCAGAAACTTCTTGAAATTCTTTAAAATTCTACCATAACATTTAAAATCCCATTATCTCCTATGAAATCTTTAAAAATTTCATAAAATTCCCTTAAAATTCCTAGATTTTCAATGTACCTATTTTGAGTTTAGACTCGTGACAAAATGATTATTAACGAAACCAAATTCAAAATTTCAAATTCAATTCACGCGGAATTTACGATGCGGCAAATATCGATTGTCGAAAATCACTATCGATACTTACACGACGAATCAGGAGTGCGGAATAGGCGTTACGATATTTCGACTTCGACTCAATCATCTTTTTAGAATAGATTCACTCTATATGTATACAATTAAAAACTTTGTACATTTACAGAGCGAAATGATATTTACATGTAATACATCTCGAGTAAACTAAGGAAATTAAATTTTAACCCTCAATAACCACACTAGTGCGAATTCGCACCTCGTAAAATTTTAGATCTGTGTAACTTCTGATCAGTGAGAACGAAGAGTCTCGCCCCACTACGACAAGCATGCAGGTAACCTAGGCTTGTTGCTACCCAAAGGCTGCTTTCATTTGATTTGAAACTACGCAATTAGCAAGACCCAAACTTTGGATAGGTGCGAATTTGCACCAGTGTTGTAGTGGGGTGTGTAAGGTCAGTGTCTCTGAAATTTAAATTTTCTTCTTTTTGCAACTTTAAGTGGAATTGTATGAAATGTAAGTATTTCAACGTCTATTATTGTTTTTAATATAAATTAATAAAGTAATTAATGATTTTTTCATATTTAACAAAAATGTTGAAATTCAACTTTTTTTGTGTAAAACGTAAACTAATCTAAAGAAAATGTTAATTATTATTACAGAATGGCTCAACAACATTATAATTTACGAAATTATAAAATAATTCGAGCATTGGATGTGGAAGAGGAAGAGGGTCTCTATTCAGACGATAGCGGAGAGGAGTTAGTCCGCTGATGAAAAGAGTAACCAAGAAGAGCATCAGGATGACTGAAAGACTGCATGATGATGAATGAATAAATGATGATGACTTGAGCATCATGATGATTTGAGCCGCGCAAAGATTTTAAAAGAGTTGGCTTTCGCTTTAATTCAACCACTTTTACAGCGACGTTTGGAGCAGAAAACCTTGCGTTTAACTACTAGGCGACTCATTGTCAAAGTTTTGGGAATAGATGAACCAGTTGCTCATAGTTACACCGTCATTCGCGAGGAAAGTCGTGCTAAATGTGTACTCTGTGATACGGAAAACATGGGGCGAACACGTATGAGGTGTAACAATTGTTTGCGTTGTATCTGTTATGAACACAGAAGGGGATTGTGTATTGGATGTGTCGTAGCTGTAGGAATGAACCAGGTGAATTTTCATACTATATTTTTCTCTTTGTGTGGAGTGAGTTCCATTTTATGTACATTTTATTATAAAATACATCAATTTTATCATTTTTTTCAACTCGACATTACCTAATATTCAACCTCTCCTGAAAAATCTTTATTTTCTTTTTATACTGTTGGCATATTATATTCTCATCAGAGAGAATGTATTAGATTTGTGTAAAATTTGACCCCCCCAGTTTTCATGAAATGTTCACGTTTTGGGACCCCCTGAACCCGAAAAACATGTTTTTACGAATATGTCTGACTGTCTGTCTGTAGATTTTTAGTTTGTGAGCACGATAACTTTCGAAAGAATTGACCGATTGGATTTTCCTTTGGTATACTCTTTTAGTTTCCTAAAATGAAGGTCAAGTTCGTTGGCCAACCATTTTGGATAAAAATTTAAAAAGTTGGAGCATTTTGAAAATTTTTGAAACCACTTTTTTTAATTTAAAAATTCTAATGACGGATGTTCGTAGTACTCAAAAAGTTGAACAATTTTTCTTAAGGACTTTTTTGGATAAAAAAAAATTGAAAGACATAATATTTTGAAAATCCAAAAAAATTAAATAAAACTTGAATTAGAAGCCAAACAACTCACGACATGAAAAACAGTCTAAAGATGAAAAACGTTTCTTTTTGAACAACCTATAGGATAGGCATAACAACTTTTTTAATTTCCTTAAAAAATTGAAAATTCAAATTTTGAGCAAAATAACGCGATACAGAGAAAATGATAAGAAACCTAATTATTGGCCTTAAAAAGATTTAGAAGTTCTCCTTGAGCCCTTTTTTCAACAGGATGAGTAGTTTTCCTTTTAATCATGAAAAATATTGTTAAACAGAGCCGAGCGCGAAGCGCGAGGTTTAAATGAAATATCGAGCACGAAGCGCGAGTGCCCTGATGAGAATGTGCTTCTTAAGGTCGATAGAACCTTAAGTAAATTAGTTTTCGTTTGCATTCCATTCCATTTTGTATTAGGTGTACAACTTTGCTTCCGCCGTTTTTCGATAGATGACTGCAGCGGTAAGTGCCGGTTGAAATAGGCAGGTCAAAAATTTCATACAGTAAGCTTAGACATCTGTCAACATAACCACATCACCACATTAGTGAATTTGTGTTTGCATCAGAAGTGTATTCTCGATCGAAGATGTCAGTTTTCGAGCCAAATTCTCATTTGCGGAAGTGCTGATCTTTTGCTTTCATTTGAAGAAAACTGCGGCTGAGGCTCATCGAATGCTCTCAACTGCTTACGGTGACGCTGCTCTTAGTGAAAGAACGTGTCGTGAGTGGTTTCGACGCTTTAAAAGAGGTGATTTTGATGTCGAGGACCGGCATGGCGGCGGAAGAGAAAAAATTTTCGAAGATTCCGAACTGGAGGCATTACTTGCTGAAGACTCGTACCAAACGCAAGAAGAATTAGCAGAATCATTGGGAGTCACTCAACAAGCAATTTCGAAACGCCTCAAAGCCATGGGAATGATTCAGAAGCAAGGAAATTGGGTTCCTTATGAATTGAAGCCAAGAGACGTTGAACGCCGTTTCTTTGCTTGTGAACAGCTGCTTCAAAGACAGAATCGGAAGGGTTTTTTACATCGCATTGTAACCGGCGACGAAAAATGGGTCCACTACGATAATCCCAAATGCAGAAAATCATGGGGAATGCCAGGACATGCTTCCACATCTACGCCCAGACCGAATATTCACGGTGCCAAGGTTATGCTCTGCATTTGGTGGGACCAACTCGGTGTGGTGTATTATGAGCTGTTGAAACCGAGTGAAACTATTACAGGGGATCGGTATCGAACGCAATTGATGCGTTTGAGTCGAGCATTGAAGGAAAAACGGCCACATGGTTAAATTGGCTGGGCCCTTTTTGAAATATCTCTCCTTCTGAATGGATCTGGATCTGTAAAGATGAACAGAAATTTAGTTTCCGTCTCCCTTCAGAAATGATCCATATAATCTTGAAAGAGATCTTTACCTGTTGTATGGTAAGAATGCAGTAGAAGTTTTTGTGATTTCTGTGAAATAAAGCGAAGAAACTGATTCGGCGACTTATAATAATAAGAAGCGTAGGGTACGTGAGTTCCCCTAGTTGCATTCGATATTTTCGAATCATAACAGTAATTTAATGTTTCCTTCGTTGTCACCCTTCTTTCGAAGATCAGTATTAGAAGCTTGGGTTAAAAAAGGGGTCCCTTCATAGGTGAGAATTGAGGTATTCGATTGAAAACTAGTGACTCAGATTTTGTAGATTTCTTTAGAAATCTTATTAGAGTAGACACTCGAACCTCCCGAATTTCACGAAATCCAGACCGGAGACCGTCTCGAATTTCACCAAATTCCTGCTCTCAAATGTCATACTAATTGCACATGCGTATTGCGTATTTTTCAGCATTTTAAACTGCGCGCCAATAGCAACCAATCAGATGCTGAGTGCCATTGTATGCGCAGTGATTAATGTGATTAGTGAGAAACCTGTCGGTGAAATTCGAGAGGAAAATGAGGTGAAATTCGGGAGGTTGTGAAAGTAGAGAAGGTGAAATTCGGGAGGTTCGTCGAGTTTTATGATTAGTTCCAATGTGTTTTCCTTAGAAAATTCGTAGGATGGAATAAATTTAAAAATGTGCGTGTGATTACAGAATTTAGCGGATGAGAAATTGTAAGTTATGTGTGATGATAAAATGAGAGTTTTTAAAGGGTGCGTGGCTTTTCCTATAGTTTGTCCTTTGCTTGAGATTACATTTATGTTTTTAGAAAAAGATATAATAAACAAATAGTGATCTAAATGCCAGTTAAGATATATGGATTACAATTGTTGGTCTTTTAATGAAATTTGTTATTTAAAAAATTGAACTTTGGAATAAATAAATTACATTGTTTAATTTACAGAGAAGATAAATTTAGATTTTATTTTTGTTTATTATTCATTTATTTATGAAAATACCAATTATTTTAACGGGATACTCTTCTTTAATCCGACTTTGATTCCAGATATTTCTCCTCCATATCGATGAATTTCTTTTCTAGCTTCCCTTACCTATAAAAGATAACAAAAAATATATAAACAAACGACCTATAAATATTTTGAAATTCAGCAGAATTCTTTAAAAATGTTAGAAATTTATGAAAGAAAAATCTCGAAATCTTGCAAAATTTAAATATCGCTTTAAATATAATCAAATGACTTGAAATTTCAGAAGTTATTTAAAATACGATACTTGCTTGAAATTTCGTAAAATATTTTTATTTTTTGCTTCCTCTCAAAGGAAGCTTTGTTTTTTATTTTTTCACGGAGTCTTATAAATGTCAATATGTATTCTGAAAAATTTGTGTGCAAGTTTTGAGATATTGGTTGTGCAAATAAACTTTATAAACCTTAATAAATTTATCTATAACTATATTTAAGTTATCCATCAACGATGGATAACTTGAAAATTGATTTGAATGTTGGTATTAGACTAATGATTTCTAATTCAAAATTCATGCAAGATGTTTTGCTTCGAGAGAATAAAATTAAATACATTTTTTAATAATTAAAAAAATCCTTAATTATTAAAGTTCAAATACTTCATTATGAGGAAGCATTTGCAGCTTCATTATAATGAGGAAGCAAAGTGCTTAACAAAAGAGAACAAAAAAATAGAAATATACTTAAATGAAATACGCGAGATCGAATTCACAGCTAATTTTTAATTCTGTTTATATTCCTAAAAGTTCCAAAAAGTTCTCTGAAACGACATAAAAATATTTTCAAATCTTTTTTAATCTTTTAATTTCATTGCATTTTCCTAATACCTTGTAATTGCAAGATATATTTTAAACATTATAAAATATCTTGAATTTTTTTAAATATGTAAAAATTCCATAAAATCCGATTCATAAAATTTCTAAAGATATCAAAGAATTTTGAGAAAATTCTGGAGTTTTAATGGATTTTAAATAAACTTCAAGACTTTTGATTATGAGTTTTGAATTTCACGAAATCGTAAAAATGAATAAATAAAAAGAATTCGATTGAAATAAAAAAAAGAAACTAAAGAAATCAAAGCAAATTCTATTAAATTCAAGGTCAATTAATTTAATTCTAGAAATTTTGAATGATTTAAAATTCTTTAAGGGCATGTGATACTTTACCATAAGAGCAATTTAGTTTCTGCAAATTTACGTACGTAATAATAAATATTTTTGAGTCAAACTAGGCCATTTACCCTTCATACAGACGGAGGTAAATGGTCCAGTTTTACTGAAAAATATTTATTATTGCGAAAGTAAAGTTGCGGAAAATAAATTGCTCTTATGGTAAAGTATCACATACCCTTAAGGGCGTTGGATAAACGGACTTGGAAATCCGTGAAAATAGAAATTTTCGGAAATGATTGTAAGTCCAACCCTGCGTCCGATGTTTTATGAGATATGTGGGGATAACTTACCAAATATGTTGGGCCCTGAGTAGTCCTGGGTTATATAAAAATGAAATTCCCTTCCAGCTTTCATGAGAAAATGAATTTGTCAGAAAATGAATTTGTCAGAAAATATTCATTTTCTGGAACGGAGCATATGCAGGCATAGCAGACGAGTCCCATAAGAGTGACACGAAGTGTCAGAAGCACTCAAGTATTTCATATTTTTTTAGGCACAACACCGACACTAATCAAAAAAAGTGTCCGCTGCCGGTTTGCGTATATTTACAGCGCTGTCTGCTTATTTTCCTTCTCAATCCTGTCAACCTTTCATACTCGTGTTTTGGAGATTTAGAATACAAATGCCAGCCTTGTTTCGAAATGAATCGCGAATTTCGTATTGGAATTGCAAAGAAGATGAAATTCAAAACTCTACTGTTTGCCGGTTTTTTTTATTAGTGTCGGTGTTGTGTCAAAAAATATGAAATACTTGAGTGTGTCTGACACTTCGTGTCACTCTTATGGGACTCGTTTGCTATGTCTGCATATGCTCTGTTCCAGAAAATGAATATTTTCTGACAAAGTATTCATTTTCTCATGAAAGCTGGAAGGGAATTTCATTTTTATATGACCCAGGACTACTCAGGGCCCAACATATTTGGTAAGTTATCCCCACATATCTCATAAAACATTTTTTTAAATTAAATACGCTCACGCAGAATCGGACTTAGAATCATTTCCGAAAATTTCTATTTTCACGGATTTCCAAGTTCGTTTATCCAACGCCCTTAAGGCCATGTAAGACTTACCCAATACTACCTTACCTTACCTTAGCATATTTTCTTTAATTTTATAAATTTTCAATTTGATATTTCAATAAATGTACAAGTTTGCAGAGAAAAAAATTTCGGTAAGGTTTATTGGTTTATTGACTCTAATTAACTAAAAATATTTATTATTATGAATATATGTATAATTGGTTAAATTAATTTGCTCTTGTGGTAAAGTATCACATGCCCTTAATGATTTCAAAGAATTTTAAGGGATTCAAAGGATTTCAAGATATTTTAAGTCATATTAAGGAAATTCGAGAGATTTTAAATATCTTTAATTCAGAAGAGTTTAAAGATTTGAATGAAATTTCATAGGAATTTATAGGATTTCAAGAGAATTCCAAAGATTAAAAAAATCCATGAATCAAATGAAAATACATATTTTTAGCTTTAACAGATTCTTTCCTTATTGCTTTAAATATTAAGAGAAGTTTTTTCAATCAGAATGATCCTGCATTATTCTATGATTCAAAAGTCAATAAGTGTTCGTATAATTCAACTTTATCAATTGAAACCAGCTGTGAATTCGATCTCGGGTGTTTCACTTAACTATACTTGCTTGCTCATAAAGGAAGCATTTATGATTTTCCTAAATATTTAAAAATATATATAATTCTTTTATCTCGATACAAAGAATATTTCGACCTCATCATTCATAGTTTTTAATGAAATTTATTCTTATTAGATTACTTAATTTTATACAATGCAAAAAACCTTTTACTTTCTTACATTAGCTTTGTATTTTATTTATTTTAAGACTTATACATAAATATTAAAATTTTTAAAATTACGAAATATCACCTAGTGGACAAAAAGACATGGACATCCTGAGGACGTCTTAAAGACATCTTTAGGACGTCTATATCAATTGGACTGACATGGACGTCCTAAGAATGTCTTTAAGATGTCCTCAGGATGTTCATGTCTTTTTGGTCCCAGGGCATAATTTCATTAATATTCTATTAAAAACACTAATCCTTAAGGTCAATCAATTCGTCTCGGTGCAAGGAATCTTTTTTTTTGTTTACATAAGATTTTAATTATTATTATTTAAGAAGCTATTGTCGAAAAAAAATTTGTTTTTTATTCTAATTGTACATAAAAATTTTTTTAAATCCTTTGGCACATTTTGAGATATTGGCGGTGCCAATATGGAAATTTCATCAATTTATCTACAATAGTCTTTAAGTTAAAAGGGCGAAAAAAAAACGGCTACAAACACACACATCCTGACAATTGTTGAAAATGTTGTATCAAATGTTTCCTCACTTACCAAGTGAGGAAAGTTTAATAAAATCATTTTAAAAATATTGAAAAATATGACGACTACAAAGCTTTCTCTATGAGAAAGCAAAAAGGTGAAAAGATAAGAAATTCTGAAAATAGTTGAAATAGGCGAACAAATCCAAGATAGGAGACAGGTAAGTAACTGAAAAAAATCGTCAGATATACTTACAGCTCCCTTCCTGCGAATTATGGCTTTACGGTATTTATTCCTGTGCTTAACTCTCGGATTTCGCTGTTCTTTGCTGCGATGTGGCGTGAGTCCTTTGTTTTTCGATATCTGATATGTTATCATTCTCCTGTCCTCTTTTTCAGTGCTTTCATTGGTACTCATGTTATCTATAGATTCTTCATCAATTTCTTGATTAAGATCTTTGTCCTCAATGAATTTATCTTTTTTCTTTTCTTTTGAGACCACAGCTGCAGTTTCATTATTTGAAATTTGAGCTTCGGATGAATTAAGTTGATTCAAGAGTTGTCGGTATTGTGCTAATCTCTTTATAACTGGATGCGAGTTGACAAATGATCTCTTCACTTTGAGAGTTAAGTAGAAAAGTATATTAAGACAATAGTTTAATAAGACTTGATACTTTGCTTGTGCAGACATAAATTCTTTATTATTTAAGGCATTTTCTTTCTTCATTCGCTTTAAGTAGGGTCCCAAGTTTGTCTTTACTTCAGAGAGTTGATCTGCAAAAAAATTTTTTATTCAATTATTTTGAATGCATACTGTATTGTCTTCTAACCTTTTTGAATTCTTTTAGTTTCCTTCGAATTCTTCTGAATTATTTTAAGTTCTTGTACATTGTTTTAAGTCTTTTTTTTCTCTGTACATTCTTTCGAATTTTCTCGAAATCTGAACCCTTCTAATATTAATTTTAGAGATAAGTCACATAAAAAAATTAAAATATATTAGTAATTTATAATCTCTATTAACTAATAAATCTTACCTTTAATATCTTGAATTAAAGTCAGAAATTCCGGACTCTCCTTTTCTAATAATTCCAATTTTTGCCTATTGGTAAATTTACTCGTATCGACTTTAATCACGTGACTTGTACTCGACTTCGATTCTACTTGAGTGCTCAACACTCCTAAATTCAAACCAAAATCAATATCATCCAGCTCCTTAGCTAGTCGCTTTTGAATATTTTTGGCTTCCTCTTCCTCAAGCGCGGCATTTTGCTCATCTTTTTCCGTCAAAGTTGTCAAATCAGTATCAATATAATCAGAAGCGTAGTAGATCTTCTTCTTTTTACCCCAAGCCCGAGTGTCTGGCAAGTAGAAATTAGACTCCGCTGTTTCTTCATTTTCGTCACTATTTTCATTATCTTTACTCTGAAAGCCAAAAACTTCCTTCACACTTTCAATTTCTCCAGGATTATATGCTTTTTCTTCCGAATAACTATCATCAGAATACATAGCGTCATCCGAGTCTTCATCTTGAATATTATTTTGAAACATCTCGCTATTTAGATAATCTGAAATATATATATATATATATATATAAGAGAAGGATATTATAATATTTCACCGTCGCTGCTTCTGTGTCAAGAATCCAGTCATACAATTCCTTCTATACAAATATTAAACCATAGAATTCATCAGAACCTTAAATGGATAGTCAAGAAGTCCGCGAGCGCATTTACTTCCTTTTTAAATTTTATAATTTATGATATTTTATTTCTTCTTTTCTATCCGCCATAATTAAAATTTTATTTTAAAAATTTAAGCTTTATAGGAATAACAGTAACATATGATATGACTTTTAAAAACTTAAACAATTTTCAAAAATAATATATATTCATTAAAAATGTTTCCTTATATTTTATAAATTAAACTAGCAATTATGACCCGCGCGCTCTGTGCGCGATTAATTTCTCGTTTTTGCACACCTTTTGCTAGCATACAAAATAATTGAAAAATTTATAATTTTTGAATTATAGAAACTTGTAATCCCTTGTCTAATTTCAGAAATCTCCATCAGTTACGTAAGATTCTTTAAAATCCCTTTAATATCGTTAAAAATTCTTAATAAGATAACTTAAAATCCTATATAAAATCTCGTAAGATACCTTAAAATTATTTAAAACCCATGAAATGTCATGAAATCCGTTAAAATTCCTGACAATCCGATAGAATTACATAAAAAAAAACCTTGAAAGTCTTTAAAAAATAACTTAATATCTCAAAAAATACCGTAAAATATCTTACAAGTATTTACAATTTCATGAAATTCCGTAAAATCCCTCGAATCGTTTAAAGGCATGTGATAGTTATCATACACTACTCGCAAAAATTAAAGGATATAAAAAAAATTCCAAATTTTTGGGTGATTTTCAACATGGAGAAACTTGGAGAAAAATGGTCGTACAGAAAAAAAAAACAGCAAATTGTAGCTCTAGGTGTCTACTTTTCAGATCTGGACTGTAAAATTTTTTAACGCTCGCAGTTTTTCCAGTAATAATCGAAAAACTAAGGAAAAACAATTTTTCCAAATTTTTGCTCGTCTTTAAAATGGTCTGTGGGCTTCAAAAAATTTTTTGTTGTCATGTGACTAAAAATCTCTTTTAGAGAATTTAATCACCTTTAATTTGAGCCAATGGTGAGCTCTGTACGATGATTTGGCACAGAGTAATCGTTGATCAAAGCAGAAAAGTCAATTTTAACTTTGACCATCAATTGCTCGGGAAAAAATGATCGTACAGAAAATGGAATCAGGGTTTTGTTAACTGCAAAACATTCTCTATCACATAAAATCAGTGG
>UCOK01011396.1:0-11622 GCA_900474325.1 Synergus umbraculus
AAAAGTTGGAGCATTTTGAAAATTTTTAAAACCACTTTTTTTTAATTTAAAAATTCTAATGACAGATGCTTGTAGTACTTTAAAAAGACGAACAATTTTTCTTAATTACTTTTTTGGATAAAAAAAAAAAAAATTGAAAAACATAATATTTTGAAAATCTAAAAAAATGAAATAAAACTTGAATTAGAAGCCAAACAACGCACGATATGAAAAAACGTCTAAAGATGAAAAATATTTCTTTTTGAACACTGTATAGGATAGACATAATAACATTTTGAATTTCCTTAAAAAATCGGAAATTCAAATTTTTAGCCAAATAACGTGAGATACAGAGAAAATGATAAGAAACATAATTATTGGCCTTAAAAAAATCTACAAGTTCTCCTTAAGCCATTTTTCAATAGGATGAGTAGTTTTCGTTTTAATCATGAAAAATATTGTTAAAAAGAATCGAGCGCGAAGCGCGAGTGCCCTGACGAGAATGTGCTCCTTATTTTAAATATATTTAATTAAAAAATTTTTATAATATTTTGCTTAGCTTCGATATACGATTACCCTAATTGAATTATCAGTTACTATTAGTCTAAATCTGAATTAGCGAAATTCAGATTTTACTGAAACTTGAGGAACTTATCTAGTTCTACATAAAACACATTTGTGCTATAAAGAAAACTTTTTCTTACCTTATAATTTACCACACGTAAAACTTTTCCATTCAGTATATCCTTCTCCCCATGCATATAATTTTCCTCAGTTGTTAGACTGTGTTTTCCGTTTTCCCAAGTAGGCTTTATATAAACTCTCCATGGATCTGCACCTTCATAATTAATTAAAATTTACATTTATTACATCCAAAAAAGATTTTATTTGAAATATTGTATTTATAGTAAAACGTACTATTGGTAGGGTGAAAACGTAGAAATGTTACATGTGTCGGTTTATCCTGGTTTGCATCATCCGAAATAGAATTTAGAACATAATATTTTACTGATTGCCTGACTGATTCAGTTTTAATGATTATGAAGCATAATTGAAGACAAATGAAGCACAATGCTGAATTCATTTTGTTACAATTTGATCCAATATGAGAAGTTTTCTTGTTCACTAACAATCATACTAACATTACCAGAGAGAGAATATAACTAAAGCCGTAATAAACTAAAAACTAAACGATCATTAAAAAAAATCAATACTTTCTGCTATTATCTATTACTCTATCTGTAAAATTTAAAAATAATTTCTGTTAAAACCATCTGCTAACGTAGCAGAAAGAATCTGTTATATTTACAGCTAATTATATGTTAACAGCACATATTTTTAGATGGGAAAGAACGAATTTTCAAATTTTCACAAATGGAATTTGTTTAAAAAAGGCTAAAAAATTATCTAAACAAGTAGGATGAAACTCTAAGTAATTACAAGAGATATTTAAAATAAAATGTATTTCTGATATCTGCGATAGTAAAATTCTTAAAAATGTGACAAAATTGAGGCGCTCCGCATCGCCCTTAAATAGAATTCAATTCTAATCAATTTTATCTCATCGCGAGAATCACAAGAACAAATATATAATTATATTTCAAAGAAATTTTATGTTACGGAAAAGAAAATAATAATAAAACTTGCATGTAGAAAGTGGTTGGTTAATAATTTTATCCTTATTGCGTGCAATCAATGTCTCTTGTAATTTCATCTAACATCGGTAATTTTAATTGAATTTAAAGGTTTTGTGAACGCTGATAGAATTTTTGCAATCGCGTTCTAATTTAATCAGCAATAAGTAATATATAAGAAAAAACAATGAATAATTTTAAATAAACAGTTATATATAATGTAATAATATTTCTTCGTCACTTCTAGGAAGTAATACATATTATTATGCTAAATAATAATATTAAAGACACATTAGATCACTTGTACGCACGCTTCAAAAACAAAAGAACGGAGAGTACAAAATTTGGACAAGTCCCGTGTATGTAATAATAAAAGTAATAATTAGTCATAATAATAGTAATAATAGTAACCAATATGTGCAGTACCAAGAGTTCCCCTATTTAAAAACCGGGTTAGAACCCGAATAGAACCCTGTTAGGTCACGGATTTCTATGAGAGCAACAAACGAGACCTGTAAGAATTTTTCAATAGGGAAAATACAAGACTTTAGCTGGATTCTGAATGAAAAAATTGCTAAAAGGGTCCAAATTTCTTTTAGGTTCTAAGTCGAATTCTTTTGGATTCCAATCGGGGTTCTAACGGAGTTTTTTAGGCAGAAATGTGCTTATTTCTTATTCGAGCAGCTGCAGGGCGAAGAGCTGTAACATGTACAACATCAGTTTGCTTTTCATAAAACCAGAAGTGAACTTTCTCGAAAAATAGTAGAATCAATGTCAGAACAAAGCTTCCTAATAAAATTGATAAAAGTGTCAATATATTCGATAATGCGACACCCGTATATGTGGCTTCAATATCTCGTGCAACCAATTCCTTTTTATCACCATAGACACTTGTATAAATATGATCCAATACGCCAAAATTCATTAGCTTTAAAATGCTGAAAAAATTGTTATCGAAATTCAATTATAACTATCGTCTCTCTTCTATAGAAGTAATATTTAATTTTTTAATATTATTTGACAAAAAATATTATTATTACTTTCTCAGTCTGAATTAAAATTTTACTAGCTCAGTGAAAATAAAAAAGTTTCAATACTTACTTATAATTGATAGCTTGTGTATATGGACTATTTTTTTGAATGTTGAAAGCAAAACCAGTGGTGGCGGATGAAGAACAAATACATGCCAAAGAACAATTGAAACCCTTTATATTTTCCAATAAGATATTTTCATACAAAGCACCTGCTATTTTTCCACGACATACCTAAAAAGATGACTATTATTTATTTTGGAAAAGTTACTAAGGGAGCACTCATTAATTATGAAAAATTCATTTTCAAAATATCACAATCCTCCCAGCCTATGTTGTGAATTATAAGATTTTTCATATCCCCCGTTCCCAAGCCTTTTAAAACCGTGTGTATATCATAGACTTTCTCTAAGGATTGCCAATAAATAAAATAATTGTTCAGCATTTTACCATAGTCGAGAAATTCGCGGAAAAAATTGGCAGATCCTCATCCTTCATCAGTTTCTTTTTCAATAAATTAAACGGATAATTTTCAAGCTCCTAAAAAAATAATACATTTAGTCACAACCATATAACAGTCTCTTCCGTGCTGTATGATTTGAATTCGATTTTGTTCAAGTATATAATAATTATATAAAATAATATCATTATAGAAATTGAACAAACATTTTCTATTCATTAATAATCATATCAATTATTGCACCTACTTTTATATCGATGAAAAGTGACCCATATCTCGAAACTATTAATTTATAAAACTTGTTTTCTGCAAACTCTTCTATGGAAGAGAAAGGTAAATCATCCTGAATACTTACAATATCACTTAGTAAAAGTGATGAGTAAATTGAGTAAATAAGAAATCCAAAAACAAATATTGCATAATAAACCATCCTCTGGGATGAGGCCATCGAGAACTCTGCAATTATTCGATGTTTCGTTTTAAAAACAAACATAGATATATTAATCTTAGATTAAATTAATAATGCTCATAATTAAATAATTTGATATGAATTCGTTGAAAGTTGAATAATATTTTGGTACTAACAGGAAATTTAAAGCATTTAAGGTCCTGTATGATTGTTACCTGATAAACCTTGCTGACAAAGAATTCCCGAAAGTTGCAGGAATTTTTCTGGCATATATCTTTCGTAATTAATTTTTTTTACTACTTTACTTTTCATGAAAGTCAGAAGAGCCGTTACAGCAAATAATAACAGTATCATTCCACACCAACCTTGTATTGTAAACGGCTTAAACAATTAGGTCATTGAATTAAAAATTTAAGTAAACAATTTTTCATCACTACATGTCATTAAGAAGGTCTTACTTATTCTGATAATTAGAGAGTGTATTATTAATTAAACTTCTCTGTGCGTACCTGTAAATATCCAGATCGCTTAAGTATTACTGAATCTGATGGTTTTTTTATCAGTAAACAGATCTTTGTATTTATTACGTTTAGCGAAATATCGAAAGCTTCTCGTCTTTGAGGGCTAGGAGTATACACAGGTTCTACAATATCGGCCTGATTATCTTGAAGTAGGCGAAGTGCACCTTCCCAGGTTTTAGTGGTTACGTTAAAAAATCCAAAACCCGAACCTTCGTGAACGATTTGTATTGTGAAATTTCCACTCTGTTCAAGAGCCTTGTACAGTTCGGATGTAAAATTCGATGTCCCTACGTTTTGCTATTGTGAAACACATGAATCACTTTTTTTAAATATATTTATTTAAACAATTTTTATGTTTTACTTAGCTTCGATATACGATTACTGTAATTGAATTATTAGATACTATTAGTCTAAATCTGAATTAGCGAAATTCTCATTTTACTGAAACTTGAGGAAATTATCTAGTTCTACATAAAACACATTTGTGCTACAAAGAAAAATTTTTCTTACTATCAAATTTACAACACGTAAAACTTTTCCATTCAGTATATCCTTTTCCCCTTGCGTAGAAATTTCCTCAGTTGTCAGACTGTGTTTTCCGTCTGGTTTCCAAGTTGGTTTTTTATAAACTCTCCATGGATCTGCACCTTCATAATTAATTGAAATTTATATTTATTACAACCAAGAAAGATATTATTTGAAATATTGTACTTCCAGTAAAACCTACTATTGTTAGGATGAAAACGTAGAAATGTTACATGTGTAGGTTTATCGAGATTTGGATCATCCGAAATAGAATTTAGAACATAATATTTTATTGATTGCCGGGTTGATTCAGTGTTAATGATTATGAAGCATAATCGAAGACAAACGAAGCACAATGCTGAATTCATTTTGTTACAATTTGACCCAATGTGAGAAATTTTCTTTTTCACTCACAATGATACTAACATTATCAGAGAGAGAATATAACTAAAGCCGTAGTAAATGGAATACTTAACGAACATTAAAAAAAATCAATACCTTCTGCTATTATAAGAGATAAAATCTGTTAATCTTACCACTCTATCAGTAAAATTTAAAAATAATTTCTGTTAAAACCATCTGCTGACGTAACAGAAAGAATCTGTTATATTTACAGATAATTATATGTTAACATCACATTTTAAGATTGGGAAGAACGAATTTTCAACTTACACAAATGGAATTTGTTTTAAAAAGGATAAAAAATTAATTAAACGAGAAGGATGATACTCTAAATAATTACAAAGGGCATTTCATATAATATGTATTTCCGATATCTGTGATAGTAAAATTATTAAAAATGTGAGAAAATTCAGGCGCTCCGCATTGCCCTTTAATAGAATTCAATTCCAATCAATTTTATCTCATCGCGAGAATCACTAGAACAAATATATAATTATATTTCAAAGAAATTTTATGTTACGGAAAAGAAAATAATAATAAAACTTGCATGTAGAAAGTGGTTGGTTAATTATTTTATCCTTATTGCGTGCAATCAATGTCTCTTGTAATTTCATCTAACATCGGTAATTTTAATGGAATTTAAAGGTTTTGTGCACGCTGATAGACTTGTTGCAATTGCGTTCTAATTTAATCAGCAATAAGTAATATACAAGTAAAAACGACGAATAATTTTAAATAAACAGTTATATTTAATGTAATAATGTTTCTTCTTCACTTCTAGGAAGAAATACATATTATTATGCTAAATAACAATATTAAAAACACATTAGATCACTTGTGTGCACGCTTCCAAAACAAAAGGTCGGAGAGTACAAAATTTGGAAAAGACCCGTGTAATAATAGTAATCAATATGTGCAGTACCAAGAGTTCCCCTGTTTAAAAACCGGGTTAGAACCCGAATAAAACCTCGTTAGCTCATGGGTTTCTACCAGAGCAAAGCAGGAGACCTGTAAGAATTTTTCAATAGGGAAAATACGGGGTTTTTTTAGGCAGAAATGTGCTTATTTCTAATTCGAGCAGCTGCAGGGCGAAAAGCTGTAACACGTACAACATCAGTTTGCTTTTCATAAAACCAGAAGTGAACTTTCTCGAAAAATAGTAGAATCAATGTCAGAACAAAGCTTCCTAATAAAATTGATAAAAGTGTCAATATATTCGAAAATGCGACACCCGTAAATATGGTTTCATCATCTTCTGCAGTGTTCAGTTTATTTTTCGGATCATAAACACTTTTATAAATATGATCCAATATGCCAAGATTCTTTAGCTTTAAAATGCTGAAAAAGTTTTTACCGAAATGTAATTATAATTATCGTCTCTCTTCTATTAAAGTAATATTTAATTTTTAAATGTAATTGATAAAAAATTTTCTCAGACCCAATTAAAATTTTTCTTTCTCAGTGAAAATAAACAAGTTTCAATACTTACTTATAATTGATTGCTTGTGTATAGTGACTATTTTTCTGAAAAGTGAAAGAAAAACCGATGAGGGGCCATGAAGGACAAATATATTCCACAGAACAGTTAAATTCAAACAAATTTTGTAGTAGGGCAAATTCATACGCAGCACCTGCTACTTTTTCACGACAAATCTAAAAATAATAACGATTACTTATTTTGTAAACGTTACTAAGGGGCACAACATATTTTTGGGGCATTTTACCATATCGAAGAAAGTTGGGATTAAAATTGGCAGATCCTCAACCTTCATCAGTTTCTTCTTCAATAAATTAAAAGGATAATGTTCGAGTTCCTAAAAGAATAATACGTTTTGTAATATACGCCTGAATATATCATATCAAACCCATATATCAAAATGAATTCTTTATTTCTCATGTAGAAAAATATATTTCATTGGCAACCTGATTCGAAAAACGTCATTCTCAGCGACAGATATAATAATAATATAAACTAATATCGGTATATAAATTTAAAAAACATTTTCTATTCATCAATAATTAAATCAATTGCACCTACTTGTATATCGTTGAAGATTGGCCCAAGTTTTACAGCTACCAATTTATAAAGTTTGTTTTGTGCAAACTCTTCCATGGAAGAGAAAGGTAAACCATCCTGAATGCTTACAATTTCACTTAGTAAAAGTGATGAGTAAATTGAGTAAATAAGAAATCCAAAAACAAATATTGCATAATAAACCATCCTCTGGGATGAGGCCATCGAGAACTCTGCAATTATTCGATGTTTCGTTTTAAAAACAAACATAGATATATTAATCTTAGATTAAATTAATAATGCTCATAATTAAATAATTTGATATGAATTCGTTGAAAGTTGAATAATATTTTGGTTCTAACAGGAAATTTAAAGCATTTTGGGTCCTGTATGATTGTTACCTGATAAACCTTGCTGACAAAGAATACCCCAAAGTTGCAGGAATTTTTCTGGCATATATCTTTCGTAATTACGTTTTTTTATTGTGTTTTTCATGAAAGTCAGAAGAACCGTTACAGCAAATAATAACAGTATCATTCCACACCAACCTTGTATTGCAATCGGCTTAAAGAATTAAGTCATTGAATTAAAAATTTAAATAAACAAGTTTTCGTCACTACAAGTTATTAGTGAGGTTTTACTAATTTTTATAATTAGAGAGTATATTTTTAATTAAACTTCTCTTTTTGTACCTGCAAATATCCAGATCGCTTGAGTATTACTGTATTTGATGGTCTTTTTATTACTAAACAGATCTTTGTATTTATTATGTTTAGCGAAATATCGAAAGCTTCTCGTTTTTTAGGACTAGGAGTATACACACTCTGTATAATATCGAGTTGATTATTTTGTAGTAGACGAAATGCACCATTCCAAGTTTTACTGGTTAAATTAAAAAATCCAAGTTCAACATGTTCCTTCATGTATTGCAAAGTGAAATTTCCACTCTGTTCAAGAGCCTTGATCACTTTAGAGGTAAAGCTCGTTAAACTTTTGCTTATCTACCGTGAAATACATGAATCACTTTTTTAAGAAATATATTCAATTAAAAAAATTGTATTATATGTTTTTCTTAGCTTCGATATACGATTACCGTAATTGAATTATCAGTTACTATTAGTCTAAATCTGAATTAGCGAAATTCTCATTTTACTGAAACTTGAGGAAAACTTTTTCTTACATCATAATTTACCACACGTATAACTTTTCCATTCAGTATATCCTTCTCCCCTTGCATAGAATTTTCCTCAGTTGTTAGACTGTGTTTTCCGTTTGGTTTCCAAGTTGGTTTTTTATAAACTCTCCATGGATCTGCACCTTCATAATTAATTAAAATTTACATTTATTATATCCAAAAAAGATTTTATTTGAAATATTGTATTTCCAGTAAAACGTACTATTGTTAGGATGAAAACGTAGAAATGTTACATGTGTTGGTTTATCCTGTTTTGGATCATCCGAAATAGAATTTAGAACATAATATTTTACTGATTGCCGGACTGATCTAGTGTTAGTGATTATGAAGCATATCTGAAGACAAATGAGGCAGAATTCTGAATTCATTTTGTTACATAAAATTTATTTTCAATTTGATTTAAACTGAGAAATTTTCTCTGTCACTCTTTATCATATTCACAATATCGGAGAGAAAATATAACTAAAGCTATAGTAAATTTAAAACTTAGCGATCATTAAAAAAGATCAATATTTCCCACTTAATTTTAAAAATAAAAATACATTCTAAATAATAATAGATTAGAAACATGTGAATTATCTTTTTTATTCTTTTGCGTGTACGTAAATTGAAACGATGGCAATACACGCAGAAAAATGAATCTGTGCAATCAATATCAACAATGATAAGTAAACAGTTATATTTAATGTTAATTGATAATATTGATTTCCACATCAACTATTTTACTTAATACAAAATAATAATGAATATAGAAACATAAAGAATGCAAATGAAATTTTTAAAAATTGTCGAAATTGTGCCAATTGGAAATTTTGCGTAATTTTCCGTAAATCTTTAATTCTCTCTTTTATACAAGAATTCTAACTCACACGCATGTTTTTTAATGTTAAATTTTCGAAAATCAAAGCATCTCAAAGAGTGGAAGAATATTCCACGAGGAATTTGTTTCTATAATAAAAATTGTAAAGAATTCTCTCTTAATAAAAATTTAAAAGAGTATAAATCTCTCGAATAGTGAATGGATTGTCGTGAGACTCGAAAATTTATAACCGCGCTTTAATGCTTTTCTGCTGAAATACCTTCTTCTGTATTGCACAATAGCCAAGCTTTGAATATATTGATGGGAGTACTTCCAGCAATATTAGTAATGCAAATGTCCCCAGAAAAATGCATAGGAACTTTTATAATAGAATCTCTCAATTATTTTACACCCGCTCTTATTCAGCGTTTTTTTACTGAATAATAATTAATATATTTTCTTTTTGCATTACTGAAACTTCATTTCATGATTCCTTAGAAAAAATGTTATGTAAGTATTTTTCTTATGATTGATTTGAAAAATAGATTGAAACATTTTCATTTCAAGAATATTGTTCCCACAACTTTCGACCCAGTTTTTGTTAAAATGTGCTCTATGACTTTCAACTTTGACTTTCAACTGATATGAGCGTGAACATCATTAAACATCCTACAATCTACTTCTAGAAACTTTAACAATATTCTATAAAGTATTGGTCTGAAATTATTAAAGAAATATATTAATAACAGCAATTTTTCCTAATGTGCATGACATCAGTTTGGAGAGTGATAAATTTTCTATAAACACGAAAATAAATGTAACAGAAAACAATAAGAGACACGCGAAACGTTAATCATATTATAGCTATTCCTTTCTACCAACATTTTTTAAAATGCTTACTAATATTTTCAGCAGAACATTTATTACTATTTTTCACTAGAGGCTCTGTGAAATTTTAGTAGAATAGTTTCATGTTGCTTAAGTCAATGCATGATAATAAGATTAACTACTGGAAGTCGAAACTCCAGAAGAGAGTTGAGAAACTAAAATTTGGCTCCAGCTGTACAGGTAAAGAGAAGATGCTGCATGCATTTTCAACAGAAGAGGACGAGGATGGGGGTGCAACATATGATGAAATGATGAGAACCGCGGTGAGACTAGACGAGAAGACGAAAGGCGAGAATCCCATCTTAAAACTACTTAAGCAACTTAGGAGGCTCGCTCGCAGCGCATCGTCGCTGAAGAGTCAATTTTAACTTTATCTTGCGGGCCAAGTTTTGCGGATAGCGTTTCAAGTGCAGTGAAGACTGTAAAGAGGACGCTTCCTTAGTAGTTATATGTTTTCGATCGAGTGAAAGATACTGTATCTTCAAGTTTCATAATATCGGTTGTCATATCGACTTTAACCCCCTCCCCCCGCATTTACTGAACATATCCGTATTCCTATACTTTACTATAAAATCATGTCTACATTTTCAATATTTCCAGAAAGCTGTTCAGAGTGAAAAGGGGAGAAACCTTATTCTAAGCTGATTTTTTTATAGAATATTTTATAGAATTTCTAAGGGAATGTTGTGATATAGTAGTAAAAGTCTATGTTTAGTCAGCCCAAACTCCTTAAAACTATGAAGTCATTTGATGGTAACGGGTGTCAGTAGTACAGGTCAATTTATGGTCACAAGAACGAACGCGCGCATTTATCTTCTTTTTAAATATTATATAATTTATTATATTTTATTTCTCTAATCTCTTAAAATCTATGTTAAACTTCGTGAAAATCTTTAAAAATTCCAAGAAACTTTTGAAAACCTGTGAAATCGCTTAAAATTCGTGAACATCTCTTAAAATTTTCATGAGCTTCTTGAAATTCTTTTAAATTCAACAATAACAATTCAAATGCCTTTTATATCCTTTAAAATCTATTAAAAGTATTAGAAATATCTTCAAATTCCATGAAATCCTTAAAAATTCATGAAAATCTCTAAAAATTTCTAGAAACCTTTTGAAATTCTATGACAAACTTTTAAATCTCTTTATATCTCTAATATCCCGTAAATAATATTACAAATCTCTCGAAATCACCTAAAATCATTAGAAATCTCATACAATTCCTTAAAATTTCAGAATAATATTTCAAATTCTTTAAAACCTCATAAAACTCTTACAAAGCTTTTAAAATCCCTTAAAATTTCACAAAATATCCTAAAATCCCATAAAATTCTACAAAATCATTTTAATATCCTGAAAATCTCTTTAATTTCGTAAAAGTCACTTAAAAATCGTTAAAAATGCACATAAAAACCTTCTAAATCATTAATCTCTAGAAATCCATGTTAAAATTCGTGAAAATCTGTAAAAATTTGTATCAAACTGTGGAAATTTTTCAACTCTTAAAAACTCTTAAAATCATTAAAAACATTAAATTCCATGAAATCCTTAAAAATATTACAAAATCTTTTATAAATTAAAAATATTTTCTGAAAACCCTTAAAATTTGACGAAAACCTTCGCCAACTTTGTAAATTCTACAAAATCTTTTAAAAATCATAAAAAGCCTTTGAAATTCCTCAATAAAAATCCCTGTCATGTTTTAAATTATTATTTAAATCCCACAAAATACATATTTTAAAAGTCATAAAAATACATTGAACTC
>UCOK01011401.1:0-15375 GCA_900474325.1 Synergus umbraculus
TTAATGCACATAAAATCCTTCACACGGAGAGAAAGCTATGGTTGGGCCAACCATAGATATTGAAAAATATGGGGCAACCATATCTATGGTTGCTGCAACCATATCTATGGTTGCTGCAACTATAGCTTGGTCAGCGCAACCATTCAATTGCTTAGCTTATCTATTTTTTTGGTTGCGTCAACCAAACTATGGTTGTGCTGACCATACTATGGTTGCACCAACCATAGCGATATGGTTGCCCCATATCTTTCAATATTCTATGGTTGGACCAACCATAGCTTTCTCTCCGTGCAGCATCATTAATCTCTTGAAATCCATGTTAAAATTAGTGAAAATCTCTAAAAATTTCTAGCATCCTCTAGAAATTTCTCAACTTTTAAAATCCCTTAAAATTTCACGAAATATCCTAAAATCCCATACAATACCATAAAATCGTTTTAATATCCTAAAAATCTCTTGAATTTCGTAAAAATCACTTAACAATCATTAAAAATCCACATAAAAACCTTCTAAATCATTAATCTCTTGAAATCCATGTTAAAATTAATGAAAATCTCTAAAAATTTCTAGAAACCTTGTGAAATTCCACGGCAAACTTTAAAATCTCTTAAAATTCCCAGAAAAATCTCTCGAAATCACTTAAAATTAGTACAAATTTCATAAAACTCTTACAAAGCTTTTAAGATTCCTTAAAATTTCACGAAATATCCTAAAATTCCATAAAATTCCACAAAATCGTTTTAATATCCTAAAAGTCTCTTGAATTTCGTAAAAATCACTTAACAATCATTAAAAATCGACATAAAAACCTTCAAAATTATTAATATCCTGAAATCCATGTTAAAATTAATGAAAACTCTAAAAATTTCTAGCATCCTGTAGAAATTTCTCAACTCTTAAAATCTCTTAAAATCATTAAAGATTTCATCAAATTCCATGAAATCCTTAAAAATATTACAAAATCATTTAAATATCAGAAAAATCTCTCGAAATCAGCCAAAATTATTAGAAATCTCATCAAATTCCTTAAAATTTCATGATAATATTTCAAATTTTTTAAAACCTCATAAAACTTTTACAAAGCTTTTAAAACCCCAAAAATTTCACGAAATATCCTAAAATTCCATACAATTCCACAAAATCGTTTTAATATCCTAAAAATCTCTTGAATTTCGTAAAAATCACTTAACAATCATTAAAAATCCACATAAATACCTTCAAAATCATTAATCTCTTGAAATCCATGTTAAAATTAATGAAAATCTCTAAAAATTTCTAGAAACCTTTTGAAATTCCATGAAAAACTTTAAAATCTCTTAAAACTCCCAGAAAAATCTCTCGAAATCACTTAAAATTAGTACAAATCTCATAAAATTCCTTAAAATTTCAGGATAATATTTCAAATTCCTTAAAACAACATAAAACTCTTGCGAAGCTTTTAATATCCCTTAAAATTTCATGAAATATCCTAGAATCTCATACAATACCACAAAATCGTTTTAATATCCTAAAAATATCTTGAATTATACGATAACATTTAAAACCTCATTATCTCCCATGAAATCTTTAAAAATTCCAAAAATTTCCCTTAAAATAGATTTCCAATGTATTTCGAGTTTAGACTCGTGAAAAAATGATTATTAACGAAATCGAATTTAAAATTTGAAATTCAATTCACGCGAAATTTACTATTCGGCAAATATCGATTGTCGAAAATCACTATCGATACTTACACGACGAATCATGAGTGTGGAATAGGCGTTACGATATTTCGACTTCGACTCAATCATCTTTTTATAGAATAGATGCGCGTATTCGATCATTTCAATCTCTCGATTGCCAGCAGAAGGCCATTTTGCAAGCAGTTATAACAAAGTCTGCAAGTTAATGTAAGCATTGGCATAAGTCAACATAAGTACCGCACAGCAAGGCCCAGAAACACTGTGCTAGCTGTGCTATGTTATGTATGGCAGCTGTGGCACTTTCAGTTGCTTTCAGTATATTCAGTCGCTTACCAGCTCTCCAGGAGAGCGGTTTACAGGTCGAAACAGGTCGAAATTCTTCAGTCTCAAGAGACTTGGCAGGTGGCAAAGCTTTGATCTTGCCGAAAGTTATAAAGTGCCGGCATACGAAGTACATGCAGTGATCTAGAATCTAGTGCTCGAAATTCTTTTTCAAACATTTATTCATTCATATTTCTGCAAAATTGAGTGATTAATTTAAAGCTCTATTGTTGATTTCCTCATCCAGGTGTAAAAATAAGTGACATGCTTTACACGTGAGATTTCTCAAGTCTTCAGATGTCGTGGGTGTCGTGTGTGTTGCAATAAAGTGCTTTACAGAAATGTAAATAATTTTTCGTGAATAATTATGAAATGTTTTTCTGCAGGTATGAGTGTTTTCAGTCAAATGATAAGTCTGAATTTTACGTTTTTTGCGGCTCTTTATTTTATAGAGAAATTTATTATCTATTTGAAATTATTCAGATTCGGTAGATGAAGTCATTAAATGAAAACTATGACTTTACTTAACTGTTTAAATGTTTACATAAACGATAAGGTCTCAATGTTATAAATTAATTTTCAAACTACATGAGAAATATTTTAGACTTTGCAGAGAAGTATTATTTGAGCTTCTGACGGTTTTTTCTTACTGTTTTCTTCTTAGTGGGGGTCTTGAAAATGGAGAAGAATGTAGCCTCGAGAACTTAGTTGAATGGGATTTTATGATTCTCTCCTTCAAATTTTTTCTACTTTGAAAGACCCTCAAATATTGAGAAATTTCGCAAAAAATGTTTTTTCAACACTCAGTGAAAAATTAGTGACTTTTCTCATGATTTTAATCAGTCACTGAAAATTCATATTCAATTTTAGAGAGCATTTGTTTTTCTAATTTTCTTATTTAATAGATAGATTATGCAATGAAAACACTGCTTTTTAGTATAAACACTAAGAAAATGAGTTACTTGGAAATAAACTAAGATTCTATGAACCCTGTAATTATGTACCAATCAAAAGAGCCATAATTAAGTCCGTCTATGGTTGAGGACACTCTGCCCAAAGTAATAACTTTCCAAAACAGGTGTTCATTAAAATTAAATTCTCCAAATCTGGATGCGATCGGCTTTTGGTCGTAAACTTAACACTTCATTTTTGACGCAATGGCTCTTCATATATATGTATAACACTGACGCATTTCTCCAATTTAGCTTAATTCGCGGTTAGTTTTCGGTATTTAGGATGATGTCAGGACTCATACAATGTTACAAATAAGATAAGCATGATACATATCTTGGATAAAAGTTTGTCATGACAAAAGTAACGATTAAGTCATGATTCTTCTTAGTTGAACCCAACGAACACAAACCTTTCACTGGGTCAATTTATGGGGCATTATTAGAGTTATTAAACTCACAATTAATATATGACTCTGTAATTTGAGAGAATTCAGTGATTGTTTATAAGCCTTAAATGTTTTAAACGGATGTATTTTATTGTTCTTCATATAAAGAGAAATTTATCAGTGATATGAAATTTATTATTAATATGATGCATCCTTGATTCATAGTCGCGACTATTTCTAGAATTCTCACGAGGATTGAAAGATAAACAATGACGTTATTACAGAAATGGAGATGTAATGATGACATCGTCTGTACTCGTCTGCAAGTATAGTTGTTTTATAATTTATGCAATATTCAAGTTTTTATAAGGCCGAATCAACATTTGCAAACAAAACTGAATACTTTTGAATTTTTATATGAATTCTTTTCTTATAATTGACTTTTTTTTTCTTTTCGTATAATTTACTGATAGGTTCCTCTTTCAGAGCTGGAAACAAATGAAAAAATGATGTAAAATTTGATATTTATCAATAATTTGCTGAAAACTTCTCTTTGTGAAAGTAATCCCAATTAAGGGAGTTTTTTGTCGATCGAGTCGTTTGAATAGAAAGTCTGTTGCAGCTGTTTATACCCCGAAATTGACTGAGAAAGATAAGACTATCGTATTTCGAAATGAGAGGAAGTACTATGAATATTCTTTTCCATTTTATTATTTCTTTATCAAATTCCCTAATCTTCTCGTCGGTTCTTCCTATCAATTTTAGTTCGTCCAAAGGTTTATCATTTTTCTATCTGAACAGAAAATACTAAAATTCTATATGTATTTATAATTTTACTAGTCATTTTTTAATAGTAAATAATTTTTAATTTGAAAAACGATCGCATCCATGATTTGATTGACAAGCTCTGTATATATCTAAATTCTAAATTGAAGAATTTTATTTGTTTCTTGTGTTCAGTGCTGCGAGTTCAAAAAATGTGACGTGATCTTCGATTTCTTCGTTATTTTTTCCTTCACGGGTCATGCGAATTGACAATAATGAGTGTGCACAAAAGGACTACCTGGTAAGAATTAATATTGGAAATTTTGACTTATTTTGTATTGTTTTCTTTCTCATTTGAATTTAGCCGGAAATCAAAGCAATGAAAAAGTTCTTAATTTTTCTAATGAGGAAAAGAAATGCATACATGATTTATTAAGTGCTTGCTATGCCAATATAATTCAGGGGTGGCGACTTGACCGGAAGACCGGGAATTTAATTAAAAAATCGGGAATTTACTTCTGATCTGGGATTTTATTCAGATTTCATAGAATTGAAAGAAATTTTAAGACTTTGAAGGATTGCCAAAAATATTTTAGGTGATTTTAAGAAATTTCAAGGTATTTCAAAAGATTTCGTAAGATTTAAAAAAATTATGAAAGGATTCATTATAAAAGGCTTCATTTATTTATTTATTTATTTATTTATTTATTTATTTATTTATTTATTTATAAAAGATATTTCAGGAGAACTCCAAGGTTTTCGAAAAATTTTAAACAATTTTAATTCATTTAGAGAAGATTTAAAACATTTTAAGGATTTTAAATTTTAAGGAGGCTTTGAAGGATTGCCAAAAGATTTAAAAAAATTATAAAAGGAATTATTTATTTATTTATAAAAGATATTTCAGAAGTTTTTAATGAACTCCAAGGGATTTTGAAATATTTTAAACGATTTTAAGTCATTTAGAGAAGATTTAAAACATTTTAAAGGAATTCAAGTAATTTTAAAGGATCTTAAATTTTAAGGGTTTCCATTTTAATTTCCTGTTCATATCAGAATAAATTTCCTGAAATTTCTTAAAATCACATAAATGTGTTGAAATCTATTGAAAATCCTTAAACTTTCTTAAATTTTTTAAACCAATTGAAATTCATTGAAATCATTTGAAACCTAAAATCACTTAAAATCTGATGAAAAATCCTTGAAATTTTATGATAACTCTTTGAACTTCCTTTGAAGTTAAAAAGTTTCTTAAAGTCTCTTGAAATCCCTTAAAATCAAATGAAATTTTCTAAAATCAATTAAAATCTCTTTATGAAATTCTTTAAAGTCAATGCTAGTAAATAAATAAAATAGTTTTGGGCATTTTTTTCAGTATTCTGAATCCAATAAATGTAAAAAAATAAAAGAAAAAACATTATTTTTTTATTTTGAGGACTTTTAAGGGATTTTACGAAATTTCAGTCGATTTTCAGGAATTTTAACTAATAATCAGATTTCATGAGATTTTGAGTAATTTTAATGAAAATATCACCTGAATTTACGAAATTTAAAGGGGAATTTCACCAAATTTTGAAAGATAATATATTATACATTATATATTGCCTTTATAAATTTAAGGCAAATATTAAGGAATTTTATGAAACTTATATGGAGATTTCTTGAAACCAGATAAAGAATTCCAAGATTTTACATTTCCAGAATTAAAAATTCTCAATTACTTTTTCTACTATCAAAAGGTGTGCAAAAACAAGAAATTAATCCCGCTCAGAGCGCGCGGATCATAATTGCCAATTATAAAAAAGACGTTCAATTTTTTGCTCTATCAGGATATTTAGAATGAATGTCATGAATAATAATAAATCTTCGCGCTTTTTGCTAAATATAAATTTAAATATGTTACTTTTAGTTGACCAAGAAAATTGAATAACTCGACCGGGAAAAAACCGGGAATTTGAAATCGTCCCCCAAATTTTCACCTTTCAGTCATCTTCACTAAACTACTAAAAATTTCAGTGATTTTTCACTGATTTCCAGTCGATTTTTCACTGATTAAAATCGTGAGAAAAGAGTCACTGCAAATCAGTAGAATTTGACTGGTAATCAGTTAAATTTCACTGATTCAAGTTTAGAGAGTGGAAAAAAATCTCTTTAAAAATTATTGTGGATCGATTGAAGGTAGTTTGATGAATCACATTAAAGGGAAATGAAGAAGTGATCATTTTGCATTGCAATGCGTGCCTGTCTGGCTGCAAAAGCCTAAGGGCAATGTTCGCACATATATACGTGCTATAGTTGCATCCGTCGCATATAAATATATATATATATAATATATACCACATATATATAAGCGACCTTTTGTATAAGAAAGCCACAGGTGACCAAGCATCAATTTTTATCATGGATCCAATAACGTGATCTGGTATAAATAATAAATTTAATTCAAAATATTGCATGTCTATGCACTCATCTTTATACATATATATATAAAGTTTTTACATCTTAATTATACAGATATATTATATTCTCGGATATATAACTGTTACCATAATTCTCGTGAGAACCGTTAGTTAAAATCGTTGCCGAAAAGCAACTCCTTTCTCTCCATTCCACAAGAACCTAGATTTTTTCTCATTTCTTTCTCAAACCGGAACAGAATAACACTTTTATGTATGTTAGTATGTATAAGTAGGTTTTCTTCAAGAAAGATATAATCATATTAATTACGAGCTTAAAAACCACATAATTCACATAGTGTGTTCACTCACGAGTTTTACTCGGAGTTTTCTATACAAATGTCCTTGAGTGCGAATAAATTTCATTCAGAAAGACGCACGTTACAAATAGTTTTTTCCATTGAAGCATTTGTTTATAAACATCTGAAATTTCCATTTATTCGAACATTTTACCTTTAATATCTCAAAACAGTCTAAAACTATAAGGAATTAATTTTAATCAATTTAACAAAACGGAATTAATGAATTAATCCATTCATTAATTCATTAATTCATGATGCAGACTATAATATATAACATCCAAGTGATAAAAAGTAAAACGCTAAAAAACGCGTTTTTCCTCACCAATTGGACAGTTGCATAAAACGGGATAAAAAGCAATACACATAAATGACGGAGTGTAAAAACTAACTGCATTCTGAAATAAACTGTTCAGAATTGCAAATTGCAAAATCATAGTGAGAATAATAAAAGATTAAAAATTATCCCGAATTGCCAATTACAGAAGTCATAAAATAACGGATAAAGGGAAACTTGATATTATAGTTTATACTTTTACTAGTCACGAGTCATTGGCACAAAAAGTAAAAAAGAAACGAGATGGAGTCAAGAGAACTCGCGGAAAGCCGTTGAATTTAATTCGAGAACTGGTATATATGTATCGCTCATCGATAAAACACAGGCGCTTTTCCCTTTCGACATCGCGGTCGCTGAACGCGACTTCTGTTAGTCATTCATGTGACGTCCTTTGATTCCTGTTAGACGAGATTGAGGAGGCCAATAGAAGTAGCGTGTGACCGATCAGACCTGCAAAAGTGCAAAACATTCTTATATGTGTAGGTGCAAGTCGTGTTTGATGTGTATAAATTATAAGTGTACTGGAGTCAACACAATTACATTAGACTTTTGGTCTTTCCATGAGAACTGAACCATCAAATGAGTTTTTGAGATATAAGAACATTTTTCAAGAAAGTTCTATGGAGCTGATGATAAAGATGATGATGAAGAAAAAATTATGCAAAATTTGCACCCCATTTGCCCCACACCAGAAAAATCCGTACAATTTGCACCCCATTTGCCCCACATCAGAAAAAACCGTCCATTTTGCACCCCATTTGCCCCACACCAGAAAAATCAGTTCAATTTGCAGCCCATTTGCCCCACACCAGAATAAATCCGTGCAATTTGCACCCCATTTGCCCCACACTAGAAAAAGCCGTCCAACTTGCACCCCATTTGCCCCACACCAGAAAAAATTATAGTATATATAAATTGGGTTGAAGTTTCAGACGATTTTTTTACATTCATTGGAATAAATATGTTGAAAAAAAGTTCCTAAACTCAAAACTTTTATTTATTTACTAATTATATAGAAATTTACCCGGAATATCCCGGCTTTTTAACATATTTCGTAGAATTGAAAGAAATTTTAAGGACACTGAAGGATTAGAAAAAAGATTTTAAATGATTTTTAGGAGATTTCAAAGATTTCAAGAGATTTCATGAGATTTATAGTGATTTTAGACTTTTAGAGATTTAAGGGATTTTTAAAAAAGTTCAAGGGATATCAAAAGGTTTTTAAGATGTTTATAAAAAATTAAAGAGATTTAAAAGAACTTAAATTAATTTTAAGGGATTTTATAAGGGTTTTCATTTTAATATCCTTCACATTAGATAATAAATTTATTGAAATTTTCTAGTCACTTAAAATTTAATGAAATCCTATGTCTTGAATGAATATTATGAAATCTATGCAAATTTAACATCTTTTTTATAACTCTTTCAAACTATTTCAAATTCTTTTAAAAATCCACTGGTTCCTTAAAATCTCATGAAAATTATTTGGAAATAAAATAAGATTAAATTAAAATGCTTTAATTATTTAGAAATACTTTTAAATTTCACAAAATCCTTTGTAATTTCTGAAAAGCTTTTAAGATCCTTTTAATTCCATAACAAAAGACGTTAAAATTTCAGAACATGTTCAAATCTCTCAAAATTCATTCAAGTTTTACGAAATTAATGAAATCCATTAAAATTTCTAAACTAATCTTTTTAAATTTATATTTAAATCTCATCAAATCCCTTAGAATCTTTTGAATTCCTTCTTATTATAAAATTCTTTTAAGTTCGACTTTAAAATCAAGTGAAATTCCTTTAAATAACTTGAAAGTCACTAGAATAATAAAACCGCATTAAAAATATTTATAAGAAACTTAAAATTCTTGAAAGTTATTTGAATAAATTTCTGCTATTAAATATAAATAAAAATAATCTAATAAATAATCTAATAAATGGAAATATATTTTTATTTTCATTACAGAAAAAACATTTTGCACTTTTTTTCCCTATTGTGTGCTCGAAACTTTTTTAGTTAAATCAGTCCATCTTCTTACAATCACTGTTAGAAATTTTGTTGAAAATTCTTCCAAAAGCCGATATTTTATTGATTCAAATGAATTTTTAATGAAACAAGAATTAATCATTTCCATACAATAGTGATATCATACATTTTAAAGTATATACATTAGAATAAAAAAATATCGAAATTTTCTAGACTGCGCAACTTTGGACGGCAAATATTAATTAATATGAAGGAATTTTCTCGGTTTATTTATATGTATCAGTATTTTTCTAATAAATATAAAGTGCTCGTAAATTTTCTGAATTCTGAGGATTGAAGGTAGAATCTTTTAAAAATTTAGGCCATATTCCAAGAAATTACACATGTACATATAATTAAAATTTCAATATCGATTATTGCATAAAACTTTTCACATGAATGTAATTGCGATATTTCAAACATAAACTTCCATATAAAAGTGTAAATTTCAATATCTTCTAAAGTTCCACCTACATTACCAAATTCTTAATATAAAAAAAGAGCAAATCCCCTGGAATCGGCCATCAGATACGTAAATGCAATCACGTGCATGTGGTCGCTATGCAGTACATGCTTTCGCCAAGAGAATCAAGAAACCAATCCGGGCTGCCTTGCAACGTCCTTGCAGATTCGTTGCGTCACAGATTCGCCCGCTTCTTTGGCACGCTTCTGCAGGAGAGAGGAAGAGAATGGTACCGTTAATATCGATCAAATTCTCCATGTGTTCTTTGCGAATGTTCCTCGTACGCTTTACATGGAGAAAACATTACATTATATTATATGGTACCCACTCGACAATAAGATTTCTTTAAAAAAAGAAAAACATTCAAAAAATACAAAAAACAGTTCTGTTTTATTATATATAATGCAGAAGTTGTAGTCAAGTCTCTCGGTACATTAGCATTGATTAAGTGCTTAGAAATGGAGCAACAGGGTATGCAATTTATTCCCCAGAGTTACGATATATAGTAAACGTTGAGCTATGAAATACTGCTTGTGAAAGTTTGATGTACTGGAACCTTATCGGGTTTGATGCTGTTCTGTAATTGACACTCTGCAAATGCTTTATTTCAGTATTGAATATATTACAGGATAATTGATAATCAACTGGCTTTAATGGAGACTTAGAGCGATTTGTTTTCATTTTAATTATGGGCTGCTATCTAATGTAGATCATTATAACTCTGTGTTTTGCAATAGAGGTTGAGAATATGCATTATATCCCTGCAACATCAATTAACATGAAAACATATACATATATCTTATAGTGTATCATTTTTTGGCAATTGCAACTAATTATACTGTAATATAATAATACTACATACATATTACTTATAATATATGTAATATGTAATATATATAATAATTGGTTTTACATAACTTTTCATTTCGCTGAGTTTGCTTTTTTAAGCGATGTCTGCCCTCCAAATGAAAATAGCTTTAACTTTAATTAATTAAAAAATCAATAAAATTTTGCTGATTCAAATTTAGCGAGTATCCAAGATTTTAGGAACATTTCGTTACATTACTTTTTTTAGAGAGGTATTTCAAGAGGTTTCTATGAATTTTACTGGATTTTGACAATTTTCAAGTGATTTTTACGAAGTTACAGAGATTTTTAGGATTTTAAAAAGATTTCGTAGAATTTTAAGGTACATATTTGATATTTCAAAATATTTCGAGGAATTTTGAGAGATTTCAAAATGTTTCAGAAAATTTTAAGGGACTTTAAGGAATTTTCTAATTTTTAAAAGATTTTAGACAATTTTCAGGATTTCATGAATTTTCATAAGATTTGTAATAGTTTTAATAGATTTTAAAGGACGTCAAGAAGTTTCTGATGGGAATATTAAGAGGTTTTCGCAAATTTAAAAAGATTTCAAGAGATTTTTATGAGTTTTATAATATTTTATGAGGTTTAAAGGATTGTAAATTTGTCAGGTAATTGTATTCAGGGATTTTAATAGAATTTCTTTACATACATAATTTTTAAAAGAATTTGTAGAATTTTTAAAGATTTCTAAGAATTTTAAGCGATTTTTGGTAATTTTAATTTGGATTTCAAGAGATTTATAATTTTAATGGTTTTTGTGGATTGTTAAGGGATTTCAAGAGGTTTTTGGAAGTTTTAAGAAATATTAACTAATTTTAAGAGATTTCAAAGGGAAGTCAAGAGATTTTAATAATTTAAAAAATATTTTATGGAATTTTAAAGAATTTTGTGTTTTGTGAAATTTATAATAATTTTAAGTGATTTTATGATTTTTAGAAGATTTTATACATAGAATTTTAAGGATTTCATGGATTTTCATAAGATTTACAATAGTTTTAATAGATTTTAAAGGACGTCTAGAGACCTAAAATTTTATCGTATAATTTACAGAATTTTAAGCAGTTTCTAAGAATTTTAAGAAGTTTTCACGAATTTTAAAAGATCTCAAAGGAGTTTTATGAATTTTAGAATATTTTATGTGGTTTAAAGGACTTTATAGTTTTTCAGGTAATTTTATTGATTTCTCTAATTTTTAAAAGATTTTATAAAATTTCTAAGGATTTCATGGAATTTGATACGATTGCTAAAGATTTTCAGAGATTTTAATTAACGAGGAATTTTTTAATAAGAGATCTTAACGAATTGTTAAAAGAGATTTCAATGAATTTTAAGCGATTTTTAAGGTTTTCATTAAATTTTCAGTGCTTTGATAAGGTTTCTGGGAATTTTAAGTGATTTTGAATCCGTTTGTAAAGTTTCAGAGAATTTTAAGGGACTTTAATGAATTTTAAATGCTGTGATAAAATTTCCAGGATTTTTAAAAGGGGTCAAGATTTTTATAATCATTTAAAAAGTAGTTTATGGACTTTTTCAGAATTCTGTGAAATTTTATTAAATTTCTAATATTTTTTAAGGATTTTCTAATTTTTAAGAGATTTTAAAGAATTGTAAGGATTTCATGGAATTTAATGAGATTTCTAATAATTTTAATGGATTTTAAATGTCATCGTAGAATTTAAAGAATTTAAAGAAATTTCTGGGAATTTTAACAAAGGTTTTCATGAATTCTAAAAGATTTCAACGGATTTTTACGAGTTTTAATACATATTATTTGGAATTTCAAATCATATAATGATTTTAAAAAGATTTTACATAAAAAGTATTTCGAAAGTTGTACAATTTTACGGGATTTTATGAGATTTTGCTTATTTTTAAAAGATTTTGTAGAATTTTGAAGGATATCATGGAATTTGATAAGATTTCTATAAGGATTTTAAGAGATTTTAAAGTTTACGAAATTTTGAAAGAGATTTTTAATTTTAAGAAATTCCAAGAGGTTTTTTAGGAGTTTCTAGAAATTTTTGCGAATTAGGTTTCAAGAGATTGATGATTTTAATGGTTTTTGCGGATTTTAAAGGAATTTCAAGAGGTTAATTGCTGTAAGTTTTAAGAAATCTAAACAAATTTTAATGAATTTCGAAGGTTTTCACGAAATTTTTTGCACCATTAGTTTGTTTTTCTTAATTCAACTTCAAGTCATTCAAAAGCCAATCAGATTTGTGCAAAAACAATATATATGATGTGAATAAAGTTTCGAACGTTCAAATGAACGAAATATTTTTTTTTAATTATATTTTATCCAGAAATATTGTGCCAACTAAAAATAACAATCAGGATTAAAGGTTTATTTAATCCTTTATTATTTTCAATGTAAATTAATCAGTATTTAAAAACTTTTTGTAGTTACAAATACAATCAATACAAAAATTCGTTCATTTGAACGTTCAGAACTTTTCAATCATTATATATGCGAGATTTCCAAGACATTTCGTGACACCACTTTTTTAAAATAGGATTTTTTGTTACATTTATGTCTGTTTTTTATAGACTCGCCAGATGCTCAACTTTAGTCTTAAAACAAGACTAAGAAGGGCCTAAATCTAGCATTAAGTCTAAAAACCGACTTAAACTATAAAAACCGACTTAAACTATAACAAAACGTATGAATTTAATTTAAGACACGAAAAAGTGACAGGTGACTTATCAGAACTGCAGTTACGGCTATTTTCATATGAAGGGCAGTCTCTGGTGCACATGTGTGAGTTTTAGTGTCTCATATATCTCCCTTGGAAACGGTATGTGTGAAGCGGGTCGCGAGAGGTTTTATTACAAGCGAGGGTGTGCATGCATATACGCCTTGAAGAATAATGCAATCCCATCTGCATTTGCGTTACAGGGCGATGCACATAACCGTATAGTTTCATGTAACTCCATGGGAGAAAGAGAGAGAGAGAGGGAGAGAGAGGGAGAGAGAGAGAGATCAGGTAGATGCAGGAAGAGGGTCAGCATCCAGTAACAAACTCACCTCGACTCTCCACTCTCGATATATCAGCTTTATAATGCACAACTAAGAATGCATTTACTCTGGACATTTACTTTTCTTTATGTTCTTGCAAATCTTGTTCCAAATCTTCATCTTCAAACTTAATTTGAATTCATATTCAAACTTTTCAATATTAAGGTTTGAACATGAAGATTTTAAAAGCCATTTACAGATTTTTCCAATTTTGAAAGCATATATGTGATTATATGATATATGCATGATAAGATGCATTAGATATTGATGCATTTCAACGGGAAACTGTATTTATCACTGGCATAATTAGCGAAGAAAGCATAGAAGCATTTCTCCTCCTGCCTTTCTTTATTCCACACAAAAATGACTTTTTTCATGAAAAGAACATGTATTGTTCTCTTTCAGAGAGAAAGATCTTTTAGAGTTCAACGATGCTTGAATTTTCTTAAAGAATTCGTGCTCTTCAGTCACGCTTGCTAGCAGAGAGACCGCGAGTTAACACTTGGAACAGAACAACTTTCCTTGTCCACCGTTTTGACTGTAGAAAATAATATTGTGACTCTTGAAGCCCACGAAGTAAATGAAGATCTGTTGCTCTGCCACACCGGCAGTAAATTATGCAAATGAACGAAACACAGATATTAACAATGCGTCTTTTATCTGCGATGAAAAGATCAAAGGTTGTTATTGGAAACCTGCATTAAGATATTTTTAACATAAAGAACATTTAAATATATTTAAATGTATAATGTTTTAGATCTATCCAAATTATATACAACTTCCTAATTAGAAGAATTTTATTAGCTTCCTATAATTTAGAAGCAAATATTTTGAAAGCATAAAAGTTGTATTGATCAAATCTTAGTCAGTACCATCAGCACATCAGACCATCAATGGATAGTTAGTCGCATTCAGGAAACATGTGCTTTCCCGTTTCGAAAGTCTACATATCATCCATCTGGAAAATGGCGAGTGTTCGACTCCATCTCGCCAGGTTGTACCAATTTTAATTGCACAATCCGCGAGGAACTGTTCGCTGAAACTGGCCATTCGCTCATCTATAGTGAAGGCGATATACATTTATAGAGATTGTATATATGTATATGTTTCGTTGATATTATAAGTACATGCTCTCATCCGTGGGAAGCGTACTAGCTCGGTTATTTACTAAAAACCCATGGATGATGAGAAAAAAGTACAGAGTATAAGGAAAGGACTATTTCCCTTCTCTCTAAAACTGCAGAATCAGTCAAGTTCCACTGATTTTCAGTGACTCTTTTCTTTTGTAAAGAGGTTTTTATTTTTATTTAACTTAAAATTTTTCGAAAACGTTCGAAATTCTTGTAAATTCTACAAATTCTTTTACAAATCATACAGATCTTTTGAAATCCCTCAATAAAATTCCCTGGCAAGTTTTAAAATGCATTATATCCCATAAAATATTTTGCAAGTCATAAAAATCCCTTGAAATCAGATTGAAATCTGATTAAAGTCGTGAAAATATCTTCTCTGTAAAATTGAATCAGTAAAATTCCACTGATTTTCAGTGACTCTTTTCTCACGATTTTAATCAGTGAAAGTTCACTGAGGATCAGTCAAACGTCACTGGAATTTCCAGTCATCTTCACTAAACTACTAAAAATTTCAGTGACTTTTCACTGATTTCCAGTAGATTTTTCACTGATTAAAATCGTGAGAAAAGAGTCACTGCAAATCAGTAGAATTTGACTGGTAATCAGTTAAATTTCACTGATTCAAGTTTAGAGAGTGGAATTAATTAATTAAATTAATTAAGTAAACT
>UCOK01011404.1:0-12725 GCA_900474325.1 Synergus umbraculus
AGGATAGGCGCCCCTATGCCTTGTAATTGACCGGTGCTTTGCCTACTACAGTTGCACCTGTAAGTAGGAGAAGTGCATTGAGTTTTCGCCGAGCGAGAGCTCTCCGAAGTGCTCGGTGGGTCTCGCCCAGCTAGACTCCGAGTTGTTCGTAGTGCGGGCGGTTTTATTATCTCGCCCGTAATGGTAACTAGACGGGTGGCTTGGAAAGGGAACCGTTGCTAGGAAGGTTTGGTAGCGAGAGTCTTGAGAGAGTGGGGTGAACGACTGTGAGGTTCAGTAACGAGTGTGAGTGAGCGGTACGCACACAGGCGTAATCACTCGTTACACACCGAATTACACGCACATACCATTCAAGCACGAAAAGTTTTGTGATCACTTGACATGGACTCCACCTAACAACGTTCGAGAGCTAGCATCATGGGAAAAGACCTGAGCTTTCTTTTGAGAGAAAAAAATACAAAAAAAAAACGTCCCTTTTTGAGATACAGTCAAAAATATTTTTGATTTTCAAAAAAATCGGTCAAATTTTGGATTAAAAGATACTTATATATATTTTTTTTAAAAACTGAAGAAAAACTTGTCGAAAACGTTTAGGACAAAATTTTCTAAATGACATAGGTTATTAGTTACATGGATCCGAAACAAGGGCTCTTTGACTAAAATGTTAAAATTCCACCCCCTCCAACTCGCAAAGTTTTTGACCGATCTCGTTCAAATTTGGTGTGGTAACTACTAATCAATAGGACTAAACTTTGGTCCTAGCCGGACTGTACCCGATTTTTGTCCCCGACTTTTATCCGACTCCTAACCGGGTTCTATCCGGTATCGTGTAATGTTTATATCCGATTTCTATCCGATTTCTATCCGATTTCTAGACAGTTTAACTAGACACTGAAGAATAAAAATAAATCTTATAAAAAATTGTTATTAATTAAGAACATGGTTTTTTCGATGATATATTATGGATTATAACCTTTATTTTAGATTATAATTGTGAAATTTTTGAAATATTTAACTTAAGCGATTTTAATTAGAATATGCCATTAGAGCGCCAGCTTGTTTTTCTCAAAACAAGCAAAAGTAATTTTAAAACGAATTGAATCTACGTTATATAAACCCTAAGCTAGCGCAGTACCGCGGAGAGGGCGGGGCAAGGGAACATTCACAAAAGAAACAATAAAAGATTTATTAAATAAAGAATTTAATCATATAGTATGAACAGACAACAAAGTATAGCGATTGGAGCAAAATCTAAGAAATTGGCGAACCAATGTTCGTCAATGTGCAGCGATAGTTCAAAAGAAACACGATGAAATAATCACAAGGAAGAGAGAGAAGAAAAGTAGTTACCTTCGCTTACGATGGCGTGGCCATCAAGGGACCGACGCAAGGGACCCGAGGAAAAGGTTCCTTAACCGGTGGAAGAAGTTCCGGCGCCGGAGGAGCAATGTTTAGGCTCTGGAGCTCTCGGATGGCGTCCACCAGGCGCTTGAAGAATTTGTCCTCGGGCTTGGCAGACCCCTGGATCCATGGTCACTCCTCGCTGCCCAGTCAGGCTGTACATCAGCCAAAGATGCAGTGGCGGTTGCCACTAATGACGCATGTGGCGCCTCCACGCTGGTTCCAGCCACAACTGTGAAGGAAGCGTGTGCCTCCGACACATGAACTTCCTCCACGTGGACATTATTGCCCACGTGTGCTGAGGCTGAGACCGACAGCTCGGTCTGCTCTTCGCTTGACAAATCTGTAAGGGAGAGAAATTCGACAAACGGTCATTAGTAGAGTTCACAGTTATCCAGTTCATTTCGCACTTAGTACGACTCGCACATAATTATGCAAAAGTTCGTATCAATGCTAATTTAAAAAAAAGTTCTCATACTGCACTATTGACCGTTAGTTAACGCGAATACGACCTATGACGAAGTCACATACGACGCGGGGTTTCCGGTTCGATTTCCCGACGATCAGAACCGTACCCAAAATCAATATTAATTTCCCAATCTGATTATTTGGTTTCTTAACCAAGTCACCGAGTTTAAATTGCAGATCTCGATGTCTGCTATCATAATATTTTGCCTGTTTAATAAAGGCTTGCCCTTGATGGGTAGTAATCAGCTCCCATAAGTGTCTCATTTTAGACATTCGATCTGTCCAGACTGGTAATTCAGGGTCTGGCAGGTCGATTCCCTCCTCCACAAGACCGCGGAAGGTCTTTCGCGGAAGAAGTTCCCTTCCTAAGTTAAGAAATGCGGGAGTGGTCCTATTAGTAGTGTGTAGTGATGAGTTATAAGCGAACCTAAAATCACTAAGGTGGACGTCCCAGTCCCTATGGTCCTGACCTATGAACGATCTAATCATCGTCTTAAGCACCCTGTTGGTTCTTTCCACTGGGTTGGCTTGTGGATGATAGAGTGGAGTGAAAGAATGATGAATTCGAAACGCTTCAGCCATTTCCTGTATCGCATTATTCCTATACTCCGTTCCGTTATCTGAATGGAGGACTTGGGGAATTCCCCAACGAGTTACTACGAGATCAATGAATGCAGCTGTGATTGTTTGAGCGTTGGCTGCTTTCAAGGGAGCCAACTCAATCCACTTGGTGAACAAGTCGTGGAATACAATCAGGTATTCGTAGCCTTTCTTGCTACGAGGAAATGGGCCCATGATATCCGTTGCCACGACCGTCCAAGGTTCGTGTACTATCCTTTGTCCCATCATTCCTCTAGGTTGAGCTTGCTCAGGCTTATTTAGCTGGCATGTCTCGCATTTCCTTACGAATGCATTAACATCCTTAAACATTTTAGGCCAGAAGTAGATGTTTGAAGCACGACTGTAAGTCTTCTTGACTCCAAGGTGGCCTGCCTCGGGCGTCTCGTGGACTTCTCGTAAAACTTCTTGTTGATTGTCTTTTGGAACTACAAGTTTCCAAGCTTGAAGATCATCCATCAGATCTTCCAGTAGAGGATTATTTTTAAGCTTGTAGAGTTTTCCATCGACGACTTTCCAGCCATGGAATTTGTGCGGAGTTGCAAGTATAGCCTCCCTGCGACGAATGTACCATTCATCATTGATTTCTTCGAATGCTGCAATATGATCCACTCCTTCATCCTCGAACATCCTGGAAAGCGTGTCGGGAACGTGATGCATCGCGATGAACGACTTCGAAGTCGTATTCCAGGAGATCCAGAGTCCATCTGGCTAATCAGCCAATCGGATTCTTAAGATTATACAGCCATCTTAAGCTGCTGTGATCTATGATGACAGTGAATTTATATCCTTCCAGGTAGTGGCGCAATTTCTTGATGGTCCAAACTACGGCTAAGCATTCTTGCTCCGTAGTTGAGTAGTTCCGCTGTAGTCAAAGCTGTTCTCAAGGTTTGGAATACTTCTTCCTGTCTATCCTTCCATGAGAAACTTACGCCTTTCCTAGTTAGACTGATGAGAGGTTCGCTGATCTTCGCGTAATCCTTTATGAATTTACGGTACCATGACGTGGCTCCAATAAATCGACGTAGCTGCTTGAGATTCTTTGGTTGAGGGTACTCAAGGATAGGTTTGATTTTATCATCATCAACCAACAAACCATCCTTATTTACTTTAAATCCGAGGTATTTAACCTCTGGCAAACAGAAATTACATTTGCTGAGATTCAAAGTGAGTCCAGCTTCTTTTAGCCGGTTAATGGTTTTTCCTAACCAATAAAGGTGATCCTCAAAAGTTTCAGAGACAATTATAATGTCGTCTAAATAAGCGAAGACGTGTGGTTTCAACTCCGGCGCGATGATTTTGTCGATGAGACGTTGAAAGATTGCTGGAGGTCCTGTGAGACCAAACGGCATCCGCTTATAGTGATACAGAACTTTACCTGGACGGTTTACGATGAAGGCGGTCTTTTCCTTACTTTCCTCACTTAAAGGAATCTCGTGAAAACCCAGTTTAAGGTCGAGGTTTGAGATATAGCGGGCTGAGCTAAGCCGCTCTAAAATCTCAGTCATGAAAGGAAGGGGATACGCATCCTTCTTCGAGATTTCGTTGACTTTTCGAAAGTCTATACAAAGACGATAATCTCCATTCAATTTTCTAGCCATCACGACTGGATTACACCACTCGCTACTGGACCGCTCGATGAGATGCTGATTTATTAGATCATTGGCCAATGTGACCAAGGCTTCCGTTACTTTCGGGGACATCCTATGGTTCCTTTGTTTTATTTGGGCGTGCCCCTGTGTGTCGATCACGTGCTCGACAAATTTATCAGGAGGCAACTTGTCAGGTGGAGGTGGAATGATTTTTTTTAAAAACTGTTCCAGTTGTTCCTTTTCTGAATCCTGAAGTAAAGCGATTCCATTGCAAAAATCCGAAGTGTCTACATCTTCTCAACCAAACGCGAATTTTATGATTGGCTCGTCAGCCAGCCACAGTTTCCGCTCTCGCAGATGCATGACAATTCCGAATGTTTCTCCAAAATCCATGCCCAAAATGCAGGTATCAGCCAGTCCAGGTATGATTTTAACATCAAAACTGTGAGTCATTCCCGAAAGAGTAATTGGAAGATGTACTTCGCCTATAATGGTCTCGATGGTTCCATTGGTCATTTATTTTACAACCGATTGATTTGACGGCTTCCAAGCCTTTTGAACCTAGATAAGTTCTCGGTGAACCAGTATCTAGAAGTAAATATAGTTTGGTACCACCTACTTCGATGTCGATATAGGGACGTGACGAGGTACCTATTTTGAATAGAAAAGAAGTATCTGTAGCTACGTCAACTAACGATCCTTTGAGTCTAGAATTCAAGGAAGGTTCCAACGTTGCCTGATACGACCTGACTGTAAGTGAATTTGGAGAGCTTATCTCCGATTGAAGATTCGACACATTCTGAGTCTGGTGACTTTGAATTTCGGTTGACAGAGTTGCAGGTGAGTTAAGAGAAATTGAACTGGAGGTTGAATTTGAAGTTGAGTTAAGGTTTGTTGAAGTTGAATTGGAGCAAGGGCTCCTTTACGAATACGTTAAGTTGATTGAGTTGAGGTGATTTGATTTTGAGAGGAGTTTCCTTGATGAAGAGTTGAAGGTCTTTCTAGGATAGAAAGGAGCAGCTTCGACCCTCAGTTTGCACTCCTTTGTTAGTTTTCCTGACAGTAGTCAGTCACAGGTCGATCTGACCTGGTCACGTTTGCCACATCTGTGACAAAATTTTACTCAAGTGGTTGGACAAGTCCTTTGGGTGTTTTCCTTACCCTTGGTTGACGGTTGTTCAACGTTGACTGTCGAGGATATTCGGCTGACTGCCTTTGATTAATTGGTCTCCGATGGTCTCTACTTAAGTTTGAATTCGAATTGGCGAAATTATTCGCCTGTTTCGGTTTACTTTCTGCAGGGCTTCGTTGGTCCATTTTCTTGACCAAGGTAGTCCCCAACAAAGTTAGTTGTCTAGTGATTTCACAATAGTGAGCTGTAAGTCGGTTTGTTTATCCGAACTCTGTTCTGAGTTTCCATGAGTTGAGGATTTATTCCTCTTTACATACGCTAACTGAGGAAAAAGTGATTCGTCTGGCTTTGGCGGAATTCTAATCTCTTCTTCCAGAACTGCAGTGCGTTCCACCTCTTTAGCTAAAATCATCAGACCATTATAGTCTGAGAATTCGAATTTTCGAATTGCTCGACGGAATTCGAGTCTCATATTCCAATAGACTTTATCCATCTGTTCCGCTAAGGTCACTGGCCTTTGATATTTCTGGAATAGTCCTTGAAGACAGACCAGGAAATCCGAGATCGGTTCGTCCTGTCCTTGGACTCGAGGAGCTACTTCTTCTTCGAGACACCACTGGTAGCTAGTGTCACCATACATGGCTGAAAGGGATTTTTTTAAATCCGGCCAAGTTGACCAGCTGCCGGCATTCTGTCGGAACCATTGAAGAGCCAGTCCATACAATATGAAGGGAACTGCTAATAGCAATTCTTCATCAGTTAATCCGAAAACCGAACGTCCTTCCTCCAATCTGGCCAAGAAATTTTCCACGCTCATGTTATTCCCCGTGAACGGAATTCCCCACATTCGAATAACTGAGTCAAGTGTCCTCACTTGACCTCTATTCATCTGGAGTATTTGACCAGCACCAGGGTACGTTAAAGGTACAATTCCTTCGGTCGCATAATGCGTCGTTGGGTGTTTATGTGAGAAGGCACTACCTTTCAAAATAGAATCTCCCATTTTGTTGTTTCCAGTTATTAGAACAGAGCTGAAATTGTTAATTCACTGATTCGGTGGACTCTCTGTCGTAAATCGTCCGGTGAATGATGACTTTGATGCCAAAAAGATAGTTGGAGAAATAAATGCTCTCTCCTCTTCTGGTGTGAGGGTTGAAAATCCTTTAGTCGCTTGTCGACTGATTAAAGGTGACCTTTGGCGAACTACTATAAGGATAAGTGAGATCTTTATTTAATTGAAACTGTTGATTTGTGTTGGTATTGAAACCCAATGACTGTGCCAGTTGAATTTTTTGTGGGCGAGTGCACTGTGGAGAATATATACTATCAATTTGAGTTGTTTGAACACCACGCGTATAACTTCCAACAGAGTTATAAGTTAAAGAATTCGGCATAGAAAAAGTGACCGAGTTTCTACAGATAGTAACCGAACTGTTAGTGGTTACCGGTTCGCTAGGATATGAAAGATTATCCTGTTGTACCTGATCATGCTCAGATGCCTCTTTAATTAAGGATTGTGGGGCTGAGATGACGTTCTTATAAATGGCCATAAAGTCTGTACCGCTCGCTAGACTTGTCTCGACTACTTGAACGTCGGTACCTGTCAACCTCTTAACTTGTTCGAGGTTTTTCCAATGCGCAGAAGTGTCGTCAGATTCGCTATTCGAATCGTTATCCTGACTGGTAACCAACTCGGGTTGTTCACATCTAACTATAAAACTTTTGACTACGCGATCGCGAATAACATCAAGAGGATCCGTCGAATCCAGGTCCATTAACACCAAAAAATTTCTGATGCTTGCCTCATCCCAAGTATCAAAGCTAGCAGTCAAGTCTAATTTTTCAATTGCATGGGCTATTTGTACAATAAATAAATTAATTCACGAGAAAATATAATATTGGTCCAATGGACCGAAAAGTCAAGTCAGCTTCCGAAATTCTAAAAATAGAATTGTCATCTCAATGATGATTTTAGTTTAATTTTTAATTTTCCATATTTATGGGATCAATTTAAGAAAATGAGATCTAAGTAACAATGTTACTTTTTGTTACATAGCTGTTATATAACTGTTATGTTACACCAATTGTTATTTTGTTATATAACAGCGATGTTATGTTAATGTTATGTTAATGTAATGTTTATGTTACATAGCATAAATTATACAATGGGAGTCTCCTGTTTGGTCCATTGACAAAATTCTAAAAATAGAAATTATTAAGATGAAAATCTAAAAATAGAATTTTCATCTCAATCAACTTTTGAGTTTAATATTTTCAATTTTTCATTTATGGAAATACCCGAAATGTGGAACCAATTCAAAAATATGGGCCCAAACAATAGAATCCGATAGAATACGATTCAATAAAATAGAATACGATAGAAATTCAAACAATAGAATTTGGAAAATATGGGTCCAAATTCAAAATTATGGGACCGTTAAATATGGGACCCATAAATTATTTAAATTCCCAAAACATTGTTACAACCCGAAAGACAAATCTCGAGGTACATTAAATATTCGCTCTTCAATCATATTTAAATTTAACGTTGCTCGAATCGCTATTTTAATTCGGAGATTAAATGATTTTAATCTTCGAGTTATTTTTAGATTTACTTGTGAATTATAAATCCTGAGTTTATAGTCACTCGTTATCTCGAGATGACTCACTCGGCAATTTTGAAAAGTTATTTATAGAACAGGATGCTCAGTGAATTTCCAAGCCCCCACGTTGGGCACCATTTTTATAACCTTTATTTTAGATTATAATTTTGAAATTTATGAAATATTTAACTTAAGCGATTTTAATTAGAATATGCCATTAGAGCGCCAGCTTGTTTTTCTCAAAACAAGCAAAAGTAATTTTAAAACGAATTGAATCTACGTTATATAAACCCTAAGCTAGCACAGTACCGCGGAGAGGGCGAGGCGAGGGAACATTCACTGAGAACACTGCATTTTACAAAAGAAACAATAAAAGATTTATTAAATAAAGAATTTAATCATATAATATGAACAGACAACAAAGTATAGCGATTGGAGCCAGATCTAAGAAATTGGCGAACCAATGTTCGTCAATGTGCAGCGATAGTCCAAAAGAAACACGATGAAATAATCACAAGGAAGAGAGAGAAGAAAAGTAGTTACCTTCGCTTACGATGGCGTGGCAAAGCACACGCCTCCCACGAACTTGTCCTCTGGTCAAGTTCGGCATTCTACAGATGTAATAAAAAATCCAACTACGATAATAATTTGGCAACAAGCTGAATCCAATAATCAATCCAATTTTATTTCACTAGGGGTTTCCTCACCACCCAGGGTAATCGTAAATACAACGGATAAAGCACCAACGAAGGAAAACTCAACGCGACTTAAAAATGCGTGTTGTACGAAACGACTACGAGCACAGAGTGAACGAGCTAACCTCTCTCTTCCTGTCTCGTCGCGTGCACGGAAACAAGCAGCGCCACGAAACTATTGTGAAACTGATAATTAGCTTAATTAATAATAATTAGTCGACGACCGGTAATTTGTCGACGGTCGGTCCTCTACGGTGATGATGCTCTAGACCCAGGGATGGCGCTGCATATGTGGTCATCCTCCTGGTCGTTAGCGTGCACAGGAATCTCATCCATGCACTTTGACCAGGATCCTCTTCGGGCCTTTACGATGCGGATTGGACGTCAGTGTGAAAGTCTGTGTGTGTGACTGTGACTCTGAGCCCCTATGGCTCAGAATTATATGAAACATAGAAAAGTGTGACGAGTATAAATAATAGTTTAGAGTGAATGTGTTTTCCAGGTTCCAGATTGCTGGCTGATGGTCAGCTGATTGTTAGAGAGCTCATGTGCTCCAATCAGCTGACAGGTTGTATGCAAACAACCTAACACTCTGTGCTAGGAGTTTTGTCGCGAACAAGTTAATTTTAATTTTAGAATATGAAAATGTGCGTCGTATAAAATACACCACGTCACAGGATATACTTATAAATATAATCGATATTTGTTAATTTTAACGCATATATAACAAATAAAATTTCGCACGCACGGGGGGGGAATCGAACGCATGACCTACGGGACGCAAGTCCAGCTCCCTAACCATTACCCTAAACTTTGAGACGATGGTAACACGTTTTTTTTACGGTACACTCAATCATACACAAATATTAAATTATCTCAAAATAATTTAATTAAAAAAAACTTTTGCGTTAATAATGAATGAAATATGTATATAAAATTTTTCATGTTTTTAATGTTCACTTTTAAAAACCCTAAAACAGTAGAATTTATTGATATAAAATTCATATTAAGTATTCTTAAAGTACATATTAAATTTCCTTTATTACTGCATGAGATTCATTAAAATTGATGAAAATAAAAACAAAAATTTATTTTGATAGTGTTAGTTTTGTATAATATTTTGTATAAGTTATTTAGATTCTTTATAAATTTCTCGAAAATTGAAAAAAATCTGGCTGATTAATACTTAGAAATTTGTATGGTATAGATTGCAGTCCAGTCCCAGATCTGGACTACACGGGCATAATTAATTGATTATAAACAACAATCTTTTGGTTTCTCTTTAAATATACATCCTAAAAATATGGAATGTTCTCTACAATTATATGTCTTTAATTATGTCTCAGACATATATTTCATTAATTGAAAATTTTCCGTAAAAAGTACAATTTCCTAATGGGTTTTTTTTAGAGATTGCATGTGAAAATTATTAAAATTATATTTTCTTTCCAATTTCTAAGTCCGAAAAGTCTATTATCTAATGCCAAGACAAAATTTAGACATATTTACTGAATAGAAATGGTCTCTTACTTCTGCATCGCAATTAGGCAGTCTGCCTTGACAAAGATTCAACAGTAGTAAAACTACATAGTTCCAAGACAAAATTGAGACATATTTACTGCATCGAAATTGTCTCTTACTTCTGTGTCGTAATTAGGCAGTTTGACTTGGCAAAGGTTCAATAATAGTAAAACTACACAGTGCCAAGCTCGGGCGAGTATAGTGTTATTGTATACAGTAAGGGGTGAGAAAAACTGTACTGGTTATGCTTGATTCAATACCACCATGACATATTTTCACACGGGTATCTGGATCTGCAAGATACTATCTGATTCCTATCCGGCTCTTACCCGACTTCTCTCTGATTTCATATAATGCTTCTATCCGATACCGGATAGAACCCGATCAGGAGTCGGTTACAAAAATCCGAAACAGGTCTGCTAGGACCGGATAGAACTATATTGTTAACCAAGGTACAAATTGCATAGGAATCGGATAGAAACATTATATGAAACCAGATAGAATTTGGTTAGGAGCCGGATAGTACTATCTGATTCCTATCCGGCTCTTATCTGGTCTCATATAATGTTTCAATCCAATTCCTATGCAATTTGTATCTTGGTTAACAATATAGTTCTATCCGGGTCCTAGCAGACCTGTATCCGATTTCTGTCCCCGACATGTATCTAACTTAGGTTGTACATTTCCGTCTAGAAGCCAATCACCAGAGTCAAGACCCTTCTAGAAATCGGATATAAAACGGATAAAAATGAATTTAGTACTTGTAACGTTATGGATTTTTACTACGTTGCTGATCCTCTCCCCAGATCAATTTGAATAAACGGGAACTAAAACAAAACAGCCAGTAGGAACTCAATTAGATGTAAGTGTATGAATGCTAGTGTGGATGTGTGAGAGTCGAATAGAATTGAAAATAGAATTAATTAGTTTTAAGTATGATCATATTATTGCCGTAACTTGATTTTGTATTTGCCGCTTACCTTGTTTCCGAAGAACACAGACCTAACCATCTGCAACTATTTAAATGTTTAGAGAGGAATTATTTGCCGTCTGAGATGTGTCAGTCGCCTATACTTTATATTTTAATCACTCTCCCATACAATAGATGTTATAAAATTTTAATAGTGCAAAGCTTGCACATCTCACATCTGAATATGAAAAGACACATGAGCTTTCAAAATACGTGGACGCAGCCATAATGGCTAGCGCTAGCTCCGTTCCAAACATAAAGAGGGCAGCAGCTCTCAGAGTAACGCAAGATACGTAACTGCGACTGCGCGCTCAGATGGACAACGCCTAGAACACTCAGTTCTGTGCTGGCTGTTCATGTGTGAACTTTTTCACGTAATTTTCGGGAAGAATCTTAAAATTTGCAGAGTGCAGAACTGCTTTAAAACTTTCTTGTATAGCCAAGCTTGTGCCTATTCTCCCTTGATTGGATTACTTGGTGCTTCTGGTCTTCGGAAAGTAAGGTGGGCGCCAGCAAATAGCGTTTCTCCCATGTAAATTATTCTATTTCGCGTATTTCGAGTTATACAGGGTGTCCCAGTATTCAAAAAACATATTTATATTTCCTAATTCCTCGTGAAAAACTGAATCGAAAATGATCAATAAAAAAATTTGATTAAATGCATAATTAACGAGTAATTAGCAATTAAAGATTAACCTATCAGAAAAAAGCATTAGATAGCTCTGGTGATTGTCTTCGAGACAGAAGTGTACAATCTTTTCGGTCCTATCCAGTTTCTAACCGACAAATGGAAACCATAAATTAATTATTTAAAAGTATATAACGACAGTCTCAGCTAACAGGGACTTTCGGCTTCTGAGTGCCGCCAAAATCTAATGCCCAACAAAAATTTTCTAAATAAGCACACAATTATTTTAGCCAGTTAGGGTGCCAGGTATCTCTTGATACCGCTAGATTTATTCTTTTTGAAAAACTCAAATTTTAACTTTAACAAATAAACTTTAGCCTTCCATTTTAGCTCAGATGGAGAGGGATTTCGTGGGGGCACAGAGACAAATCAAACTCAACGTGATGAAATTTAAAAGAAAAAAAAACTAGAATTTATTATAAAAGATATGAGGTGAAATAGTGTACAATGTTTAAATTTTATGAATGAGATGAGAAACAAAAGAAAAGATTAATGCAGTTTGAATAATTCTTAGTTTGAAATTTGACAGGCATCGAAAATATTCACTATAAGCGATGTTAAATTATCCTCACAATGGTTAATAACCTTGAATGTATTTACATTCAAGTAACTCAATTACTCTATCTAAATATAGTTTTATACAAACTCTGATAAAGATTCTAATCTCAGGAATCTGAAACTTATTCGTTTTACATATCAAGAAAATTAAGTTCTGAGATCTGACTTGGAACCAGAATTCTTAAATTATTATAATCTCAAACAAATCTACGTATCAAACGCGAAAAATGTACAAGATGGCGAGAAGCCATGACACAAGCGTCTACTCAAAAATCGAAAAATAATAGACTACACAATGTACATCTGACTAATCATCTTTCTAAATTAGCATCGGCGAAATATAATCTTCAAATTAAATGCTCAAAACATACTCGAAAAAGAAGAAACTAATAACTTTACCACTCGCTTGCCAAACTATGTAATGCCATCGTATGGGCGTTGGCTGAGTGTTATACAGGGTGTCCCAGTATTCAAAAAAC